>CM043719.1:36063136-36366385 GCA_023969325.1 Oryzias curvinotus | reverse complement strand
TAGCACTCTTAGCCATATTACCATAAATAGCATAGTTAGCATAATTAGCATTTTAGGAATGTGTTTTTTGACAGATGATGATGCTACTATGCTAGCTTTTGCCAATTAGCATGCTACATAGTTCATAATAACATTTTAGATTGTTTTTCTGAGACGTTGATGATGCTGATCAGCATGCTAGCACTTTTAGTTAGCACATTAGCATAGTACAGCATGATTTAGCATCTTAATGTGGTTTTTTAGTCAGTTGATAATGCTGATCCCCATCACTTTAGACATATTTATGAAGTTACATTTATCAGTCTACACCTACATATCACAAAGTCATTTGGTTATGACTATACGCTGTAATGAGGTGCCTATTGAATTGGTGGAACTGATAGTGGACCCCCAGTCATATGAGCTCCAGCCTTCATTCCTGTTAGCTACAGACAGGCACAATGACCTAACAATTACTTAAAAAAAAAAAACCCTTTATCTGAAGTGATTAACTTTATTTCATTCACTGTACCTCCTTGTAAAAAAAAATTGTTTTTTTGTTTCATCTCACTTCACTTGACTCATTCATCGCATTAGAACACATATATTTTAAAGTCCAATTATAACATGGGAAATTGTGTCTGGAATAAGTCCATGCTTGATTAGCTATAGAATAAAATGGCAACTGATTTGACATTTTAAAAGCCCTTAACTGCCTGTTCATTATTGTTAAAAAATGTAAGTGTAAAACATAGGCCCTCACTTGTGTACTCTTGTCAGTTATTTTTTGCCAAGCTGACCCTCTTTCCGTCAGTGATGCAGCAGTGTTGCTTTCATTTAAAAGAGACAGGCTCGAATTCTTCAAATGTATTTATTAAAACCACCAACGTCGCCTCTGTTAAATATGCCGCATGTTTCCCCTCTCAGTCACTTTCCTTGGTAGATCATGAAGTGTGTGTTAAATTGAGAGAGCCTTTATGTCTTCATCGTGCAAGTCCATTACTGCTGGAGCCCAGGAATTAGCAGATGACAGCTTGAACCTTTCTGGAACATAAGAGGTTACGCATTTCTCAACTGGAGCATGGTTTTACATAAGGACAATCTGAGGAACGGCAGCAGCTCTGTGCCTTGTCTCCCTCTTCCATGACTTTTGCGTCCTCATATCTGACAGTTATGGAAAGAAAAACTGTCATGGTGATACCATTATAATACAAATCAATGCAACCAATTGAATAAAAGATAACACATTTACATGATATACATTTCATATTGCTATATTTATCAAATACAAAACAATTTAAAACGATCGCAAAAAAAAGTGCTGACTCGGCAAAAAAAAAAAAAATTCGGATTTTTTTTTAAGAATCGGCTAACGAAACCCAGATAACTTTGTTGGATATATCCAATCAAACTTTTGAAATCATTACGTGTTGGCGACACGACCTATGGTTTGGCGGCCATTTTGTGCCAAAATCGGCCATTTTGAGATTTTCGCGTTTTTACACAATATGGAAAAATGAACTTTTTTTCGAGCGATTTTCACGAAATTTTACTGGCTTGTTCCTAGCGTAAGTCTATAATCACATTAGGAGTTTCGTTGACCTTTGACCTCGGGAAAAGGCCGCCAGCTTGAATTTTCTATAAAAAACACCTTTACCATCAGATTCAAACGTAAACTCGTCGTTGGAATTTTCATCGATCATCTCGAAACTTTTTGGGCATCAATGGCAAGCTACTGTGGAAAAAATGTTGGAATTAGAAGTTGTAGATTTTGAACGGCGTGCGCGTGGCGAGCTAGCAAAGTGGCGCACTGTTATAACTCCCATGCCTTTCAATACAATTACAGTGAAAATTGAATGCATGCATTTATATCTGGATCTGAATACATTGAAAAAGACTGGACAAGGACATATAAGGAATGTGGGCGTGGTTAGCATAAAACCACTGTTGCTAAGGACAACAAAAAGTTTACTTTTCCCGATTTGTCCGAAACTGACGTCAATCCGTTCGTCCTCCCGAGGCAAACAAAACATAAAATGGTTGCTATGGAGATAAAATCAACAGAAAAGCCGCCATTTTGAAAAAAAGTGGGATTTTTGTCAACTCATGACAGAAAGCTTTCACCAATGGAGCAATGTGTTTTTCTGAGTCAGTTGATGATGCTGATCGCTATGCTAGCAGTTTTAGCCACATTAGCATAGCTAGCATAGTTAGCATAATTAGCATTTTAGCTAATGTGTTTTTCCGAGCCAGTTGATGATCCTGATCGCAATGCTAGCTCTTTTAGCCACATTAGCATAGCTAGCATAGTTAGCATAATTAGCATTTTAGGTAATGTGTTTTTCCGAGCCAGTTGATGATGCTGATCGCAATGCTAGTTCTTTAAGCCACATTAGCATAGCTAGCATAGTTAGCATAATTAGCATTTTAGGTAATGTGTTTTTTCGAGCGAGTTGATGATGCTGATCGCTATGCTAGCACTTTTAGCCACATTAGCATAGCTAGCATAATTAGCATAATTGGCATTTTAGGTAATGTGTTTTTCCGAACGAGTTGATGATGCTGATCGCTATGCTAGCACTTTTAGCCAAATTAGCATAGCTAGCATGATTAACATAGTTAGCATTATTAGCTTATGCAGCTTTTTCTATCCCTCATCAAAGGTGGGCGGTGAGGGCGGTGAGGGCGGTGAGGGCGGTAGTGCGTAGAGTTGGGCGTGGAAGGCGGGCTGCGTCTGCGGGCCATACAACGCCGCTTGCGGCTTTAATTATTATTATTCTTTCTAACGGATCCGTTGAGCTCAAATTTGACCCCCGCCACATACCCGAAAACTCACCAAAATTGGCACACACCTAGAATAAATTGAAAATGAATTTTCGGCAAAGAGAATGTCACCCCCCCGAAGTCGATGACATCACGGCGAGCGTTCCCGTAAAAAAATGAATGGGCCGAAATTTGCTTATGGGGCCAAAAAAAATATTTTAAATTAGAGCTACGAAACCTAAACACGCGTGTTGGAGATATCCCAAAGAAGTTTTGAAATCATTATGGGATGGCCACACGACCTACGGCTTGGCGGCCATTTTGTGGCGAACTTTGAGAAATGGCGATTTTCGTGTTTTTTGACAGTATGGGAAACGACACTTTTGTTTGAGCGATTTTCACGAAATCGGACACACATGCCACCAGCTTGATTCTACAACTACCAGAGAAGTTTCGTTGACCTTTGACCTTGGGAAGGGGCGGCCATCTTGAATTTTACAAAAAAAACACCTTTACTAATGTATACAAACGAAAACTCGTCCTAGGGATTTTTATCGATCTTCTTGAAACTTCTCGGGCATCAGTGGCAACCTACTGTGGACAAAATGTTGGAATTAGAAGTTGTAGATTTTGAACGGCGTGCGCGTGGCGAATTCGCAACCGCCGCCATTTTAGCTAGCTCGCACATATTTTATCGGAATGTCTTAAAATTGAAATATGCGATTCCCTGGCCCACACTGAACAAAACGATGTCACTTACGACAAAATCGATAAAGGAATGTGGGCGTGGTAGGCAAAAAACGATCGCAAAAAAAAGTGCTGACTCGGCAAAAAAAAAATTTTTTCGGATTTTATTTTTAAGAATCCGCTAACGAAACCCAGATAACTTTGTTGGATATATCCAATCAAACTTTTGAAATCATTACGTGATGGTGACACGACCTATGGTTTGGCGGCCATTTTGTGCCAAAATCGGCCATTTTGAGATTTTCGCGTTTTTACACAATATGGAAAAATGAACTTTTTTTCGAGCGATTTTCACGAAATTTGACTCGCAAGTCCCTAGCGTAAGTCTACAATCACCTCTGGAGTTTCGTCGACCTTTGACCTTGGGAAAAAGCCGCCATCTTGAATTTTCTATAAAAAATACCTTTACCACCGGATTCAAACGTAAACTTGTCGTTGAAATTTTCAACGATCATCTCCAAACTTTTTGGGCATCAATGGCAAGCTACTGTGGAAAAAATGTTGGAATTAGAAGTTGTAGATTTTGAACGGTGTGCGCGTGGCGAGCTAGCAAAGTGGCGCACTGTTATAACTCCCATGCCTTTCAATACAATACAGTGAAAATTGAATGCTTGCATTTATGCCTGGATCTGAATACATTGAAAAACACTGGACAAGGACATATAAGGAATGTGGGCGTGGTTAGCATAAAACCACTGTTGCTAAGGACAACAAAAAGTTTACTTTTCCCGATTTGTCCGAAACTGACGTCAATCCGTTCGTCCTCCCGAGGCAAACAAAACATAAAATGGTTGCTATGGAGATAAAATCAACAGAAAAGCGGCCATTTTGAAAAAAAGTGGGTTTTTTGTCAACTCATGACATGTAGCTTTCACCAATGGAGCAATGTGTTTTTCTGAGTAAGTTAATGATGCTGATCGCTATGCTAGCAGTTTTAGCCACGTTAGCATAGCTAGCATAGTTAGCATAATTAGCATCTTAAACATTGTGTTTTTCTGAGTCAGTTGATGATGCTGATCGCTATGCTAGCAATTTTAGCCACATTAGCATAGCTAGCAGAGTTAGCATAATTAGCATTTTAAGTAATGTGTTTTTCCGAGCAAGTTGATGATGCTGATTGCTATGCTAGCACTTTTAGCCACATTAGCATAGCTAGCATAGTTAGCATAATTTGCATTTTAAGTAATGTGTTTTTCTGAGCCAGTTGATGATGTTGATCGCTATGCTAGCACTTTTAGCCACATTAGCATAGCTAGCATAGTTAGCATAATTAGCATTTTAGGTAATGTGTTTTTCCGAGCCAGTTGATGATGCTGATCGCTATGCTAGCACTTTTAGCCACATTAGCATAGCTAGCATAGTTAGCATAATTAGCATTTTAGGTAATGTGTTTTTCAGAGCGAGTTGATGATGCTGATCGCTATGCTAGCACTTTTAGCCATATTAGCATAGCTAGCATAGTTAGCATAATTAGCATTTTAGGTAATGTGTTTTTCTGAGCGAGTTGATGATGCTGATCGCTATGCTAGCACTTTTAGCCATATTAGCATAGCTAGCATAGTTAGCATAGTTAGCATTTTAGCTAATGTGTTTTTCTGAATCAGTTAATAATGCTGATCCCTATGCTAGCACTTTTAGCCAAATTAGCATAGCTAGCATGATCAGCATAGTTAGCATTATTAGCTTATAAAAATTTTACTATCCCTTATCAAAGGTGGGCGGTGAGGGCGGTGAGGGCGGCGGTGGTGCGTAGAGTTGGGCGTGGAAGGCGGGTTGCGTCTGCGGGCCATACAACGCCGCTTGCGGCTTTAATTATTATTATTCTTTCTAACGGATCCGTTGAGCTCAAATTTGACCCCCGCCACATACCCGAAAACTCACCAAAATTGGCACACACCTAGGATAAATTGAAAATGAATTTTCGGCAAAGAGAACGTCACCCCCCCGAAGTCGATGACATCACGGCGAGCGTTCCCGTAAAAAAAATGAATGGGCCGAAAATCGCTTATGGGGCCAAAAAAAAATATTTTGAAATACAGTTACGAAACCAAAACACACTTGTTGGAGATATCCTAAAGAAGTTATGAAATCATTATGGGATGGCCACACGACCTACGGCTTGGCGGCCATTTTGTGGCGAACTCTGAGAAATGGCGATTTTCGTGTTTTTTGACAATAAGGGAAAACGACACTTTTATTCGAGTGATTTTCACGAAATCGCACACACATGCCAAGACCATGATTCTACAATAACCAAAGAAGTTTCGTTGACCTTTGACCTTGGGAAGGGGCGGCCATCTTGAATTTTCCGAAAAAAGCACCTTTAGTAATGGATACAAACGAAAACTCGTCCTAGGGATTTTTATCGATCTTCTTGAAACTTCTCGGGCATCAATGGCAAGCTACTGTGGAAAAAATGTTGGAATTAGAAGTTGTAGATTTTGAACGGCGTGCGCGTGGCGAATTCGCAACCGCCGCCATTTTAGCTAGCTCGCACATATTTTATCGGAATGTCTTGAAATTGAAATATGCGATTCCCTGGCCCACACTGAACAAAACGGTGTCACATACGACAAAATCCATAAAGGAATGTGGGCGTGGTAAGCAAAAAACGATCGCAAAAAAAAGTGCTGACTCGGCAAAAAAAAAAAATTTCAGATTTTTTTTTTAAGAATCGGCTAACGAAACCCAGATATCTTTGTTGGATATATCCAATCAAACTTTTGAAATTATTACGTGATGGCGACACGACCTATGGTTTGGCGGCCATTTTGTGCCAAATTCGGCCATTTTGAGATTTTCGCGTTTTTACACAATATGGAAAAATGAACTTTTTTTCGAGCGATTTTCACGAAATTTGACTCGCATGTCCCTAGCGTAAGTCTACAATCACCTCTGGAGTTTCATTGACCTTTGACCTCGGGAAAAGGCCGCCATCTTGAATTTTCTATAAAAAACACCTTTACCACCAGATTCAAACGTAAACTTGTCGTTGAAATTTACAACGATCATCTCAAAACCTTTTGGGCATCAATGGCAAGCTACTGTGGAAAAAATGTTGGAATTAGAAGTTGTAGGTTTTGAACGGCGTGCGGGTGGCGAGCTAGCAAAGTGGCGCACTGTTATAACTCCCATGCCTTTCAATACAATACAGTGAAAATTGAATGCTTGCATTTATGCCTGGATCTGAATACATTGAAAAACACTGGACAAGGACATATAAGGAATGTGGGCGTGGTTAGCATAAAACCACTGTTGCTAAGGACAACAAAAAGTTTACTTTTCCCGATTCGTCCGAAACTGATGTCAATCCGTTCGTCTTCCCGAGGCAAACAAAACATAAAATGGTTGCTATGGAGATAAAATCAACAGAAAAGCCGCCATTTTGAAAAAAAGTGGTTTTTTTGTCAACTCATGACATGTAGCTTTCACCAATGGAGCAATGTGTTTTTCTGAGTAAGTTAATGATGCTGATCGCTATGCTAGCAGTTTTAGCCCTGTTAGCATAGCTAGCATAGTTAGCATAATTAGCATCTTAAACAATGTGTTTTTCTGAGTCAGTTGATGATGCTGATCGCTATGCTAGCAATTTTAGCCACATTAGCATAGCTAGCATAGTTAGCATTATTAGCATTTTAGGTAATGTGTTTTTCCGAGCAAGTTGATGATGCTGATCGCTATGCTAGCACTTTTAGCCAAATTAGCATAGCTAGCATAGTTAGCATAATTAGCATTTTTAGCTTATGCAGCTTTTACTATCCCTCATCCAAGGTGGGCGGTGAGGGCGGTGAGGGCGGTGAGGGCGGTGGGGGCGGCGGTGGTGCGCAGAGTTGGGCGTGGAAGGCGGGTTGCGTCTGCGGGCCATACAACGCCGCTTGCGGCTTTAATTTATTTTTTATTTTTATCAAATATTAAGATTTTTTTTAAAACCTTTTTGTAAGGGGTCTGTTTTTGCGGGTAAAGTATGACAAACTTTCTGCCTGGAAATGAAGTGAGTTTAATCACGAGTACCATGTAAAGATGCGAGGCGGTGCCAGTAACCTGGGAGATTGGAGTGAGCACGTGACATCATCCTCATGGACGCTTCTCCTCTCAAACTTTGGTTGGAGCAGGTCATTGTCACCCTGAAGCTATGAAAGACGCCGGTGATTACATCAAGAACTTTTTTTTTTACTATTATTATTTTTACGAGTGTTTGTTTTTGTATTTTATGGCAACATGAATGTGAGAGGTGACTGTTGTGTTCAAGTACAGGCGGATTAAAGGAAATCCTCATTAATTTAGTCTTTCTGAGGAGTTCAGAGCGTTAAAGCCATTTTTTGTAGATATAAAACCCAAAACGTGCCCTAAACGCCAAAGTCTGATCGATGGCAGTATGAATGATCATCAGTACCATTATGCGCTAACTGTGGTGGTGGTGTTCGTTCTTGTGCTGTACGTCAACGTCTTGCCAGTCAGTGTTATGTGTGTTTTTTGTTGGAAATGCCCCCCACACGTGACATGTCTGTCTGTGTGCAGTTTGCCGCTCCTTTAGTGCCGCTGCAACACTTATTCCCCCTAAATACCAGCCCCATCTACATGCGCTTATGATCATATTATTGTGCAACTCCTACCTTTATGGGAAGGGGAGTGTCTCACAAAGCTGACATTTGGAGGGGGGGGGGGGGGCGTGATGCATTTGAACTGTTTGCCTCGGGTACATCCCAGATCGTGTCACTGTTTATTAGTAAACCACAGCCGTTACTGATTAAAAGCATGTTCAGATGGTAACCACGGTGCTTATGATCATATTGTCTATTGTGATTGTGCAACTCCTACCTTTATGGGAAAGGAAGTGTTTCACACAGCTGACACTTGGAGCGGGGGGGGGGGGGTGCAGCAGAAAGACTGTTTACAGTCATGTTTAGAAAAATGCTGAGTCAGCTTTGATGGTTATGTGTATTTGAACTGTTTACTGCGGGTACATCCCAGATCGTGTCACTGTTTATTAGTAAACCACAGCCGTTACTGATTAACCCCTTGTGCTGTCTTGGATGACCCCACCCTTACTTTGACGTGTTCTCCCTACCATGACAAAGGTGGATAAAGGTGGAAAAATTTCATGTAAGCCATTGAACCAGTGAAGATCACAAAAAATTGAAAAAGAAAAAAGGTTCAGCACACTGTCTAGTGAATCTAGATGACCCAACTCCCAATGGGACAGTGCCTAGGATAGCACAAGGGTTACAAGCATGTTCAGACGGTTCAGGTTCGGGTTAGGGTTCCTCATTTTCAAAGGTTTTGGTGAAAACTTGTTTAGGAGGGCTTCTATATTTTTATGTGCTATTTATAAACTATGCAATAAATTAAAAGTTATATTTTCACAAAGCTGTATTTTAAAATAAATATTTATTCTACTTTTTCCTGTTATTTTTTTTAATGTGTCAACACTGCACAAGTGGTGACTCAATTTGACTTAAGGCTGTTTTGGATTTGGACTTTCACTTTGTGCTGAGTAAAAATACAAGAGGCTGACGTCACTGTTTTCCTGTTTCTTTTTCTCCACCTCTGTAAGAGTCATAAAGTTTTTATTACTCATAAATCTGTAGTTGTGTTGAGTCCAAGGACTTCTGGTCTTCAACAATTACTAAACATCTGCTCAGATTATGGGGTTGATAATGACATTATGTTTAATGCAGGAAAAAGTACAATCATGATTACTAGAAAAAAGGAAGACAACCATCAAAAATTTGCAGGTTGTGTTCAATGATGCTTTAAGAGTGCTCTTAAAAACCCCCAGATGTTTTGTTTCTGACGGAATTACCACTTAACATGCTGTACTGCAAACCCTCATATTGAAGTTTATGTGTAGGCTGACTTCTACAACAAACACTCTGGTTTTGTCCATACATTACATCAAGTTCAGCACAATTCTCTTTCAATCTAAAACCTGGAAACACTGGAGGAGCTGCCTTTTTACCCTAGCTCTTTGATTTATTTATATTGTGTTTTTTTATTTTTCAATATTGTGCTATTTAAGTAATGCCTTTTAACTATTTTCATCTTTTCTGTACACTTTTACTGATGTGTTTTTATTTCTTTTTAGTCATTGTGTACTTGTGGTGCTGGACTTGTACTGTTTAACGGATATGTTTTCCTCTTAACTAATTGGACTATGAGTCCGGAATAAATTTTTCTATCTATCAAGCCATACAAAAAAAATGCAGTTTGAAAAAGCCAGTAGCTGTGACACAACTGCTACAGTCAGCAGGCCATCAGCTCCCTGCTCAGCTCCATTCAGATGCATCCACTTGTAGTCAAACAGATGCATTAACATCTTTGTTTTCCTCGTCTGACCTGGCATCTGGCTCAAAACTGTACAGCTGGATAGCTCCAATATCGCTTGCTGTTTTTGTTGCACTGGTAATTTTGGGTTGGGGGTGTAAAGGGCTGTGTAAACAGATGGATGATGGGAAATGAGGGTGGGCTTACTCTGCGCCTAAGTCCCAGGCATAACTCGGTAAATTAGTGAAGAACTATTGCTGACATCCTAGAAAACGACACAGCTTTTTTGTATTTTGGCTACAATTAGCATAAACATAATTAAAAGACCACTGGGATTGCTTTGAAAATGGTAAAGTGGTGAAAAAAAACACACTAATAGACTCACACTTGTCACACCTGAAAAACCTTAAAAAATGTAACTGATCTGTAGCTATTAACAGTTATGATAATAAACTAGCCTGACTGCACTCTCTTTTCGTTTTCGGGTGTGGCAGTCCCGGTGTGTCCAGCACTATATGTGTGTATGCATGTGCACATGTGTCTGTGTGAGCTTGGATTGCAGGGATGAATGAATCTTCTCTGTAGGTGTCCAAGCTAGGAGCTGCTGCTCTGCATAGACCCGCCTTCTACACCTGGCACCATCTGAATGGACCAATGACAACAGATAAACAACCAGTTAAAAGAACTGTTATTGTGCCCTGAAAAGGCAGCAGCGGCTTTTGTTACCTCCTATCTGGTGATTGGTTCACCCTCTTGTGTGATACCTGAACCGTGGGCCTACAGTACAGAACCAGTCCACCAATCATGAAGCCCCATAAATATTATAGGTCACCAAACCCTGCTACTATTTATAGCTCACAAACCCCTGTTACTATTTATAGCTCACAAACCCCTGTTACTATTTATAGCTCACAAACCCCTGTTACTATTTATACCTGGGCGTCTGCAGCATATGTTCAGATTCGGGTTATGTCAAGACTTGGCCAGCAGACAATGTTTTTCTTTTTTTTTTGGTAAACAGATTCCTACTGTTGGCAAATCCAGTTTGTGTTACCTGGGCTTTGAGGGGGGTGACACTTACATAGTTAAAGGGTCAGACCACATCTTAAGACGTGTCCAGGATTTCCTGTCTCAAAAGCATCCTGATGAAGACATAACAAAGAGAGTTCAGGAAAGTGAGGATGATCTCTGCTTCACGGGGAGCTGAAGGACAAAGTAGCTGATTTGAAAGAGTACAAGCTGTACAAGTATGGATGAGTCAGGGTAAAGAGTTTTAAAATCATTATGCAGAAAAAGTGATGCAAGGAAAACAAAAATAGACTTTAAATGATAAAATTGAACACATTGATTTGTTTTCTGTTTTGGACGTTATCTACGCTGCAGCAAAAAAAGTTTCAAATAAGTGTGCAAACAAAAAATAACTCTGTAAATAAAAAGAAAAGCTGCTAGTAATAACAAGAAACGCTGCAACAAATAGCATAAACACAACTACTGATATTGCAAATAAAAGAAATGCTACAAATAAAATTAAAATAAAAAAAATCTATGAAAATACAGAAGCCACAACTGAAGTGAATTATTAGGGATGGTTTTTGAAGATGCATCTGACCAGAAGTGGAACATCATATGAGTTTATTTATTGGTTGCACACTTACCTTTCATTTATTTATGTATTTTTGCTGCAATGGCGCCAGGCTGGGAAGACTGAATCTGCAATTGGTAAACAGCTTAGTGTGAAGAAATCAACTGTGGGAGAAATTATTAGTCAATGGAAGACATACAAGATCACTGATGATCTCCCTCCATCTGGGGCTCCCCACAAGATCTCACCCCGTGGGGTCAAAATGATCACAAGAACGGTGAGCAAAAATCCCAAAACCAAACAGGGGAATCTAATGAATGACCTGCAGAGATCTGGGACCAAAGTAACAAAGGCTACCATCAGTAACACACTACACCACCAGGGACTCAAGATAAAAATCAGATGTTAATTGTGAGTATTTGATCTGGAGAATTGTTGATACAAACGGAAAAATAGCAAAATATACTTAACTGTCCACCTGATCTTCTGAGTCTATCACAAGTGTTCATACCACAAGATGCTCAATGTTACTTTGATCTAAAACAATGGGGGCGAAACAGATTTGTACAGTTTTACTTATGATTCATAGAAAACTGTTTAAATTAATCACAGTCATAAAGAGTCAAAAGCCAACAGTTACCAAAGACTGTTTCAGTAACAGAGTGAAGATGTGATTCATAAACCTGGTGTTATGTGAGGCTAAAACAATTACATACCACAGGATTTGGGTCTTACAGGCCACGCCAATATACTGGTATTCTAGTAATGCTCAGACCATTTTCCTTTCAAAGTGAACGAAGTGTAAAGTGTATTTCCTAATTTCACTTAAATTCCATCTCCTAAGGTTCAAAGGCTGCTCCTGTTCCTGACTGTGTACCTCCTCTCTGCTCCTGTTCCTGACTGTGTACCTCGTCTCTGCTCCTGCTCCTACACCTGGCTGTGGTTCCTGTCTCCGGCTCGACTCACGCCCCTGACTGTCCCCAACCCCGGCTGGATGAAGCTCGTCTGCTGGACTTTAAATATGTAGATGTAGAGTTAGATAAGTTAATTCTTCTCTATGCGTTCTGGTAAATCGCCTGTCCGTCCTGGGGGAGGATCCCTCCTTCATGTGGGCACCCCTGAGGTTTCTTCATTTTTTTCCGGAATCCGGTTTTTTAGGAGTTTTTCCTTACCGTGAAGGGGGGTCTAAGGGGAGGGATGCCAGTATAGCTTAGTCAGTTTGTTAGTTCATTTTAGTATTTTCCTATTGACTCTTTGTATTCATGATCCTTTTGAGTTCATGTTTTACTTCAAAGCCCATCGAGACGACTGTTGTTGTGATTTTGGGCTATACAAATAAAATTGAATTGAATTGAATTGAAAAGACCAGATCTCATCTATGGAGGGAGACTGAGAAACAGACTAAGGACATTTTCAGTACCGGTATTCGCCCTGAAATTGTTGATCACGTCATTCTCTAGATCAGTATGAGGTTCCGTTTGTTTCCCAACCCACTGTCCTGCATGTTTTCCGTGTTGCCCTGCTTATGCACACCTGACTCAGCTAATCCTCACATTCTGCAAAAGCCTAACAATGACAGTGTGTTTGAACAAGGTTGATTGAAAAAATGCAGGACAGTGTGCCTCGACGACCAGGGCTGGGAAACACAGCCCTCGATGACATTTACAACATTTCCAGGTTGAACCATGTTTTATCTTATTTAATCAAACTATAACTTTCATATCATTTTAGTTTGTCCTGTTTTAATTGCATTTTGCACTTTGGTGGCACGGACACAGGGAGATTCTGAGGAACTTCCCATCACTGTGTTGCTGTGGGAGCCAGGAGATGATATGCTGTCATTCATCAACTGAAGCTAGGAACACGTTTGCCTGTGGTGTTCTGCTGGAGCATGCAGGTAAAATGGAAAGGGCTGCAAGCGTTCTGTGTGAACAAGGAAATCAGTCGGAAGTCTGCTCTGTGGGAACCCAAGACAGTAGTGGAGTGAAGGTGTGGTGCCAGTAACTTGAGAGGCCGTTGTGATCATGTGATTGGTTGATGACATCACATGCTATAAAAGCTTGGAGGGGGACTCTTGCTGAGCAAAAGAATTCCACTCAAACAAGCTGCAACTTTCCTCAGAGCCAGATGCTGTTTCTCTCTTCTCCCCCTGAAGCTATGAGAGTAGCCGGTGAGTTCATTGTGGACTTTTTTTGAGTGGTTTTTATTTTTTATTTTACTGCAACTTGAATACGGGACATGACAGTTAGATTCAGGTTCAGGCAGATTAAAGGAGAACCTGAGTGGAAACGGCTTTCTTCAGACTTTCTGAAGAGCTTTAGAACATGAAAGCCACTTCTGCGAAGAACCAAATGTGTCTTCGTGTTTAAATATCAGAGACTGACCAAATGCGTTGTGTATGATGATCATCAGTGCCATTGCACTCAGCAGCTCCGTGGATCTGTGCATAAACCTCTTGTGTGGTTTTTCTTTAGATGTGAAATGTTTGTTGAGTTGTGCTCATCAGGAAGCGCATGACTTGTCTGTGTGCGGTTTGCAGCTCCTTTTGTGTTGCTGCAACACTAATTTCCCTGAATTACTGAAATACTAGCCCCATCCACATGCGCTGGTGAGCTAACTCGTCTCTAGAAGCATGTCTGTGTTTACAGAGATCACCTTCAGGTGATGTCTGGTGGCTGTCAATCACATTCTCCTGCCGTTTTCTGTTTCAGGTCCGCTGATCGTCCTGCTTTCTGCAGCTGCTGCAGCAACTTCACATTTAAACTGCAGCGTCACAAAGTCCCAAGACGGTTCCTTCAGATACCAGATCTCAGAGAATTCCAACTCCCCTAAATGCATCACGTCCTGGGAAGACAGGAATGTAAGTGAAATTCTCCGAAAGGTGGATTGGTCAGATCAAATGTGTTTGCTGAATATCAGGGGCAGTTTGCTGCAGAAGAAGTTTATATTCTAGTTCATGAGGCTATTTCAGTTCATTCAAATCCACAAACACGATGAATTTTTCCTCAGGGACTCCTTCACTCAAAACTCAAAAACAAGGTTTTACTTCAGAAAAACAATCGCGTACATTTCCTTTACTCAGGGGACCGTCATTGTAGACATTCTTGGAAAGTTTGACAGTCGCCTCGTGATGAACCACACACTTCACTCTGTGGAGCTGAAAGGCTGTGAAGACTTTCTTCTACACAAGCAGGAATGTGGCGGGGTAAGAAGACACACACAGCCACCCACCCACGCACACGCACACACACACACACACACACACACACACACACACACACACACACACACACACACAAACACACACCATGGAATTCAAAAAAAGTGCAAGATTTCTTTAATAATGACCAAAACGCACATGAGACGGCCTCAGGTTCTGACTGAAATGTCTGTGCAGAGCTGCAGCACATGCGGGACATGTCCAGAAATAGGGGGAGAGTGGGGTAAGTTGTGCCACCCCTTATTTAAAAAAACACACAGAAGGAGAATGTGGTTTCACCACACAGTTTTGAAGAATTATCCATTTACTTAAAGAAGGGTTTGAGAGGAAAACACATTTTGGTTCAAAAAACAATTTTTGCCTTAGAAACAGCAAATTCTATGACCCATGTGTTTGATTACTGAGTCATTCCACGAAAATGGCAGAATTTGGGTCCCTCTGTTTCCTCAAGTTGTATTTAATATAAATGATCATCAAGTTAAATATGTAAACAGCTTAATAAATACACTGAAATGCACATTTGAGTACTTAAGAAAAAGGAAATTAGAAATAATTTTGTTCATTATACACCACCTATTTTGTCATGTCCCTCATGATCTAAATGAAAGTTTACTTTGCAAATACCAGTCAATTTTACTATAAAACGTGAATAATTTTTATTGTAATCTAAGCATCGTTTATACTTTTTTGATAGCAAAGATACTTTTGATTTAAAATTAATATTAAGTCATTTATTAAAATAATTTTACTTTTGTCTCTGAGTAATACCACAGCCCCCTAACAACCCCCCCCCCCATAAACAAAATGGTATGATCCATAATTGCGTAGACACCAGGAAGTAACAACAGTGAAGTCTTTTGGACCCAGGAGCCCCAGAGGGAAGCAGGTTAGACAGTGTAGGGGGGGGGGGCTTTAAAAAGAGCAGCTGATCTGGTGCCAAAGGGCCAGGACATCCCAGATGCAGAGCAATTATCTGAAGCATTGGGTAAAAAGCTGCATGTGTACAACAGTTCAACTGCCAGTGCCAGTGGGATATATCCAGACCTGATTGGCAAATGATGTTTTGTAAAATATGATAACAATTTGTATCCAGTTGTCATAAACATTCAGAAAATACAAGCACAGGTAAAATGCATTCATTGTGTTGGGAAGAACAGGTTCTTCTGGCCACATCAAGTTTGCATCCTCTGGTACCTGTTAGAGCATATTCTTGATCTCATTCCAGCTCCACAGAATGGGACCAAGTGACATGTTGGAATCCTGAAGAAGGTGTGGGACCGACTCCAAGATAAATTCATTTTGTTTGTTCGTTCAACAATTGTTTGTTAAAGAGGTTATTATTGCCACACCTCCCATATGACTTGAAGTCTACACACAGATAAAACAGTTGGTTACACTTGATCAGCTCACTCTTGTTTTTGTGCTGTTGTAGTTGTTCTTGATTATTATTGTAAACTTCATTAAACTACAATGTACATCTGATTTTGCTGTGGTGAGGAAATGAAAATGCTCCTAGAAAGCCCAGGATTGAATTTTGTATTTAGGAAATCACAAGTAAATCTGTATTTGTCCCCTTCAACCCCGTCACCATCTTCAGGCCTGTTATCCTTGTTTCAACCATGTTGCATCACAAAAGCCAGATCATATTTGTTTTTAAAACATCAAAGATTATTTGATGACTTTTATCTAAAATTATGACAAGTATTTTGGATTTGAAATCTTCTGAGAAATTGCTTATTTCATGAAAATGACCACAGTTTGACCTGTTTTACATATTATGGTTTTTAAGAAAAAAACTGTTATTTAAGAGAAATATTCAGATTATAATGATAATTGAATTAGGGGACATATAAGTAATTTCAAAATGATTTTAATATAATATTCATGGAGATTCATGAACATTTACTTCAACCACAACTAGAAATAAAACAATGTATAAAATGAAAAAATGCCTGAGATGGGATAACGTTTTCTGTTTCTCATTTTTCTGATTCTCATTCCCAATAACTTAAAATATTTAAAAAATGAAACACTTTGGTAAAAAAAAAGGAGAATTTTTTTTTACGTCAGATTGGAAACATTTTCTTGGAATGACTCGGCTGTGTTTGAACAGATATGGATAACTTTGAAAACAGTCCATACATGTTGTGGAGCTTTAGTAGCGACATCATAAGTTTGTACAGTCATCATGATACTAGCTTGAAATTGCAGGGGAGGGGGTTAATTTTTTTTTTATAATGGTGGGCTAGGAGTTAGTTGTGGCACTGGAGAAGGTCGAAGGAACTAAATCCGTGCCAAGATCCTAAACATTATTTACCTGGGAGTATCACAGTATTCCCCTTGCTTTAGAGGCACTTTAGGTCAAATTGGCAGCACTTACCCCGCTTTCCCCTAAAGTTAAATGTTGAGGGCGCTCTGAACAGTTTCCATGAATCCTAACTATTTACTTTATCTTTCAGGTTCAGCTGGAGGCTTCCTGCTCTGGTAAGCTGCTCAAGGTGTTTGATCAGATTATAACCAGCTCATTACTCTGATTCTCTTTCTTTTATCGTTTCTGCCAGTGAACTGCAGCCTTTTTGTGGTCAAGAACCCTCACCCCCCTTCCAGTAAGTTACCTTACTTCTTGTTTTCATCAGTTATGACATGTAATTCTGGAAATATCAGACTTTAAGGTACTCAACTGGAAATGCTGATGTTGCAGCTTGTTTTTTGCGATTTCTCTTTGTTTTTTCAGGGATTTGTCTTTCTTTAAACATCTGCACTGACATTGCAACTGCAGGAACTATCGCTGCTGCCAACTTCAGCATTTTTCTGCTCCTCCTGCTCCTCCCGTGGATGGTCAGGAAATGGAGAAGTGGAGGCTGCAGATGTGCACGAAGGTTTTACGCTCCTCCATCCAACCAGGCACAGGTTCAGATCGAAATGGAGGAAAAAGGAAGAAGCAAAACCCCCCAGTGACTGAAAACAGCAGAAGAGTTTTTCTTTTGTTTTAATTTAAATGCAGCTTATTGTAAAGACGAAGCAGCGATCCACCAGAACATGAAGACTTCAGGAGTCTAGGAGAAAACATCATCATTTCTTCTGCAGCTGAGGCATGTTTAGTTGACTCAGGCTGGACCAGAAGAGACTGATGAAGCATGAAGTGATGGTGTCTGAAAGCAACACGGGGGCAGAAACAGGGACTGTCTTCTCTTGCAGCAAATTTTTTTTACTGTTTTGTGAGTGTTCTGTGAATCGAGTATCAAATCAAATCTTAGTTGTTTTGTTTTTTCACTGTTTGATCAGTCATTTGTAGAGTTGTGTATCTGAGTCTGGCGATATGATACATCTCCCGACACGCGTCCCACATAACTATAGACATCGTGATATTGTACCGGAACACATTTTCTTTTTTTTAAGAGTATGACTTAGAAAAAAATCTACCTGAATATTTATACACAAGCACTGAAACTGTAACTCATATTCAAAGTCCTTTTACCGAAGCAAATTCACAGTGCTTTTATTTTGGTAACTTAAAATATGTGCTCTTTATTTTATTTTTATTTTATTTTATTTTACCAGGAAGTTCCGTTGAGACTGCATCTCTTTTTCAAGGAAGACCTGGGCCAAAAGGCATCAACACAAAATAAAATACAGTTAAAACAACTGAAATATAAAAATACAATTACAAAATACAATAAAATGCAATTAAAATTGAAATGAACAGTAGGACAATGACTAATAAGTTAATTAAAAGTGGTGCAGAAAGGTCAAAAGTGACATGTGCATGTTTCTTTTAAAAGCTCAGAAAGTTTTGCTTTAAAACAATTCAAGGGAATAAGGTCACTTAAATGCAGAGATTTTTGAATATTATTCCAGGAAAGCGGAGCAGCAATGGAAAAGGCTGTTTTTCCTAATTCACTGAGGAATCTTGGGACATGAAGAAGCAATTTGAGTGAGGAACAAGAGTTATATATGTTGTTAACAGGAGAAAGAAGACGGCACAGATATTGAGGTAGTTTGCAGAGAATGGCCTTATAGGTGAATATTAGCCAGTGTTTCTGTCGCCTGACTTTGAGTGAAGACCAAGAGAGCAGAGAGTACAGTTCACAATGGTGGGTTCTGTATGCAGAGTTTGTGATAAAACGTAGGGCACTGTGGTAAACTGTGTCCAGACTACGGAGAGTTGACGAGGCAGCATTCATATACAGAATGTCCCCATAATCCAAAATTGGGAGGAAAGTGCTCTGAACAAGTCTTTTCCTCACACCTGGGCTTAGACAAGGTTTATTTCTGTAGTAAAAACCCAGAAGTGCTTTTAGCTTTTTCAGCAAGTGGTCAGTGTGAGATGTAAAAGATAGTTTGTCATCAATCCACACACCCAGATATTTATATGAGGACACTTTTTCAATTTCCACCCCTTCCAAAGTATGAATATCAGCCTTCAGTACATCATGTGAACGAGACCTGGAAAATATCATGAATTGTGTCTTTTTAGCATTTAGGGTCAACTGTAATTGATGAAGAAAATACTGAAGTTTATTGAAGGCTTCCTGAAGCTCATTTAAAGCAAGATGGACTGAAGAAGCAACTGTGTAAATGATGGTATCATCTGCATAAAGATGGAATTTAACATTTGGCAAATGACTACCCAGGTCATTTATAAAGATGGTGAACAGGATAGGAGCTAAGATGGATCCCTGTGGGACTCCACTATTGATGTTCATGAAGTCTGATTTTACATCTTCAACAATCACACACTGGGTTCTCTGTGAGAGATAATTTCTAAACCACCCAATAGCAGAATCACCGATACCAATAAGACTTAGCTTTTATAGTAGAAGCTGATGATTTACAGAATCAAAGGCTTTAGATAAGTCCACAAATAGGGCTGCACAGTGCAATTTCTTGTCTAGGGCATTGATGATGTCATTTGTTACAGATACAGCAGCTGTTACAGTACTGTGGCCTGACCTGAAACCTGACTGAGTTTCACATAGAACCGAGTTAGATCCTAAAAAGAGTTTTAGTTGAGAGTTTACATGGGATTCTAGAATTTTTGCAAGAACTGATAGTTTGGAGATGGGTCTGTAGTTGTTTAGCTCGGATTGATCTCCACCTTCAAGAGAGGGAGAACATAAGCTGCCTTCCAGACTTTGGGAATTATGTTTGACTGAATACTTAGATTAAAAATATGGGCGATGGGTTCAACAATAAAATCAGCTGCAAGTCTTAAGAAGTAGGGGTCTAGATCATCTGGACCAGAAGATTTTTTTGGGTCAATGGCTTTCAGAGACTGTAACAACTCTGAATTGGAAATTGGTTGGATGACAAATTTGATTGCATGAGAAGATGCTGTAATAGAGGAAGCGGGTAGAGGATCTGAATGACCAGACACTGGTGAGGATAAAAGAGGAGCTAAGCCCACTGAAGTAAAATGTTTGTTAAATTGTTTTGCAATTTCCTCTTTCTGTTGTATGGCAACAGAGTTCACTACAAGGTTTGCAGGTGTAGTTGATTTCACATCTTGTCCAGTTAGCATTTTGATTTGTTTCCAGAATTTAGTGGGATTTTTAAGATTTGTTGAAATAGAATTTATGTAGAAGTCAGATTTAGTTTTCCGAGTCAAAGAGGTGCATTTGTTTCTCAGGGCTCTGAAGGTGATCCAGTCAGAATTTGATTTAGTAAAGGGAACAATCAACATTGTCTGATTTTTACAATAAAATATTTTGTAATTTAAGAAAAAAAACATTGAATGCCTTAACCAAGAAGGTTCTAAAGTATAATTGAGAAAATAAAAGGCTGTTTATTTTCAATAATGCTTAATATATAGTCTGGTTCAGGAGCCTGAACAGTGCTTCAAAAATAAAGGAAAACAACACAAATGCTTTCCAGAAACAATCGATTGTGATGAGGCAGCATAACAGAGTGAAGGAGAGTTACTAATTACTTACTTAATACGCAGTAATAACATTTCTTATCACAACTATGCAGATGATACTCAGATCTATGTGTCACTGACAACAGGTGAATATGGGCCAGTGGATTCACTCAACCACTGCCTCCAACAGATCAGCGCGTGGATGCAGAACAACTTTCTCCAGCTAAACTCAGACAAGACCGAAGTTATTGTTTTTGGCCCACAGAAACAAAGAGAAAGTGTCAGCAGCTACCTTCATTCTCTGTCTCTTAAACCCTCAAATCAAGTCAGAAATCTAGGGGTAATCATGGACTCTGACCTGAACTTTAACAGCCATATCAAGTCAGTAACATCAGCGGCATTTTACCATCTGAAAAACATTGCCAAAATCAAAAACATAAAGTCAAAGCGAGACCTGGAGATACTTATTCATGCATTTGTCTCCAGTAGGTTAGACTACTGTAACGGCCTGCTCACCGGCCTCTCCAAACGAGCTGTAAAACAGCTTCAGTGCATCCAGAATGCTGCTGCTCGAGTCCTGACCAAAACCAGGAAGTATGATCACATTAGTCCTGTGCTCAGGTCTCTGCACTGGCTCCCTGTACCTCAAAGAATAGACTTCAAAGCAGCTCTGCTTGTGTACAAGTCTCTCCATGGCCACGCACCAAAGTACATCTCTGACATGTTAGTGCCATATGAACCATCTGGTACTCTGAGGACCTCAGGGTCCGGCCTCCTGTTGATTCCCAGAGTCAGAACTAAACAAGGGGAATCAGCGTTTCAATATTCTGCAGCTAAAATCTGGAACAGCCTCCCTGAAGCCATAAGACAGGCCTCTTCTGTGTTCATGTTCAAATCTAGACTTAAAACATTTCTGTTTAGCCGTGTATATGACTGAAAGGTCCTATCTGCACTTTTCTGTCCTTCCTTTATTTTTAAACCTTTTTTTTCTTTTCTTTTAAAGTAAATTTTATTTGATTATTTCTATGATGTATTGTGATTTGAATGCATTTTTCTGTTTTGTGAAGCACCTTGAATTACTTTGTGTACAAATTGTGCTATACAAATAAACATGCCTTGCCTTGCCTTGCCTACTTTGATGTGACTTAAAGCTTAAATCCAAACTTTTATGTAAGTGAACTGTAACTTCTAGCAGTTGTGGTGGTCTGAACGGGATGTTACGGCCCTGGACTGTCCAGCACACTTTGTGTGTGTGTTTGGATTGCTGGGGTGAATGAGAATTATCTTTAGCTGGGAACCCCAGCTGGATACGGACATGACACCATCTAAATGGACCAAAGACAACCAAGGGACTGTCCTGCAAAGGTGGCAGCAGCTTTAGTTACACCCTTTGTGGTGATCGGCCTGCCCACTGTGTGTGACACCGGAGCTCTTGTCCTCTTTGTTGTGGGCCTTTGGTGCAGTACCTGTTAGTGTAAGAGGACTGTGTTAGATACTTTTGATTACCTGTGGTTTTTAAAGTGGAATTTCTGTTCTCACTCCTTTGTCTCTTTTTGTCCTGCACGTCTTGCCTCTTTAAAAACAGCCCTTTGGCACAGGCCTCCAGTCTTTTATTTCTTTGTTACACCTTCTTTTCCCTTCCCCTGGGTCGGGAACATAGTATCATCTGTCATATTTAGTTTGCAGGAACTCTTGGTAGAAATGAGCCTGCAGTTCGTCCTCTGCTGGAAATCTTAAACTAACAAGGTTATTCTCTACCAGTCACACCTCTACACCTTCCTGTTTAATAATATATGTCAATTAGGGATCAAACGCCTGAAATGCAGGGTAACTATGTCTGCTTTAAAAAGAAGAGGTGCATCTGGGTGGTGCTGGGGTGCAGTATAGAACCTGACCAAGTCACAAAGTCCTGTTATTATTTACAGCTGAGCCTATGCTTCACCCGCTCCAGTGCTTGAATAACATCAAGACTTTGTCAGCAGATAGTTTGTTTTGGTAAAAGGATACCGTCTGTAGGAAAATCCAGCTAGTGTGACCTGGGCTTCCCTTCTCAACTTGAACCTGGTTTATTATAAATAACTTTGAGTGAGGGGCTCGGCCACATCTCAAGAAGTATTCAGGATTTCCTATCTCAGAAGCATCCTGATGATAGATCACAACCAGAATTTAGGAAAGTTCAACTTTGGAAGAAGGTTTGGAGCTTAAAGCAAATCTGAAAGACAAATCCAGATTCTTTAAAGGTGAGGAGGATCTCTGCTCCACAGGGAGCTGAAGAACCAACTAGCTGGTGTGATGCCCTCCAATATGTTTCATTTTACTTTCTGTCACATTGTGATTTTCAGGTATATTCCTCCATAATAAAGAGTACCTACTGTACAAGTATGTATGAGTCAGGGTAATGATGGACGGACAGACAGACAGATAGATAAAGTACTTTATTAATCCCGAGGGAACCTGCATATCCATCCCTTGCTCCAAAAATACACAATAAATAAAATACGAGGATCATAAAAGGAGACTAAAAATATTTAAAAGTAATTAAGTCATAAAAACATGAAATAATGTCAATCCAACTCACTAAAAAAGAATAAAAAGAATAAAAGAATAAAAGTATAAAAGTAGTAAAAGTAGTTGACTCTTCATCATGCCCCCTCCCCTCCTAGCTGCATTGATAAAAGGAGTTTTAAACAGTCAAACACTGCCTGTTTTTGATGTCATCACGCTCTGCATTATGTGTCTGAATAACTCTGTGAAGAATTTTACTCTTTTGCTTTTTAATATAGTCATTGTTTTTTCTGGTTAGCAACCTGTCGCCTAGCAACACAAAAATGCCCACATCCAAAGCTTGGTCCAAACTACTTCCCCTTATTCTGAAGAACACCAACAGCCTTCAACACAGACAATGTACTTCCACTTTACTGAGATTATACTGAGGGTGGAGGTGAAACCACACAACACATTGTGACAGGTGGTTTTATTTTGAAAGCAAAACTTTTATACTTTTATAGTAAAGATTGGAGGAAAGAACATCTCGCCAATTCTTAGTAGAAATGTTAGCAAATCTAAAGACTTTGGAATATCTCACTTTGTTATATTTTTGTTTTTTTTACTGCCACCATCTGAAGGACTCATGTAAAACATTCCCCCATAAAATGTTGAATTATCGGGCAATATCTTTGACATTGTTATGATTCTCTTAAAAGCTTTTGTCTCAACATTTCCCAAACTGTAAAACATCTTTACATTTGTGTCCAGTATTGAAAAAAAAAATGCATTAATATCCAACCAGTTACATGTTCATTTGTATTTATTCCCAAATGTTGAAGTTAGAACAAATCAGACAAGTTCCTTGTATGACAAAATTACTTAAAGTGTTAAAGTAGAGAAATACATATTTATGACTTTATCTGTAAAAATGAAAGAACATTTTCTTAATAAATAGAGGCTCAAACTGCAGGTTGCTTTGTTGGCGTCACATCTGAGAACACAGAACAGACTGACTCAGACGTGTATGCAGGAAGTCATGTTGTGCAACATTTTGAAGACTTCAGTGGTTTGTGAATTCAGAATGGACTCTCTGTGACTCTGGATTCTAGGTTCTTTCCTTCAGAGCTGCACAGCAGAAAGACTGAGTGAGGCGTGCTGCAAAGCTGAGACGAAGACTTCCTGTAAGGTCGGGAACAGTTTCAAACAACTCAGATAAAAAGTTGACAAATCCTCCAGAACCCACATAAAAAACAAACACAGATTGGAGGATTATTTGATTTACGAATCTTTTGTGTTTTTATGTGGTCGCTGTTCACCGCTTTCTGAGGTAAAGGAAGCAAATGTTCAAGTGAAAGACGTACGACCAACTTCCACCTTCCACCTAAAGCATGAGTGAAATAAAGAAAATCAACAAGGAAAAATGCTTTGATTTATTTTTTAGATCTTGATAAAACAAGCAGTGTGGGCGTGTCCTCTGAGCAAGGCAGCATGTCATTGTGGATGTTAAAAACAAAACCCCCTGAACGATGGGTTACCAATAGTTACAGTCAGGTCACTGATGATGCGTTTTTAACTGGTTCACCTGCAGACGTGGCCCCACCTTAAAATGTTATTTTCACTGATGACTCATGCAGCAAGTGAGTCTGAATTCTGACGCCGTGTTGACATGGAAACAAGAAAAACTGTTTACACTTCTGTACAGGGAAAGCCCCTTTTTCTTAAGCTGCCCATAATTCTGTTGACTAATATTCAATGTTGAATATGTGGTATGCATTAATGCTTTTCTTAAATGACTTTGAGATGGGTTTATTGAAACATCAAAGACAATTCAGATTCCACTGAAGTCCGAATTTCATAACTCCCTTTTTTGTGGATCTGAAGGGTCTTGGCCTCCAGCTCTGCCTCCTAGGTGGGGGTCCATATCAAATCAAATCAAATCAACTCCCAACTCAACCAACTCCCCATACCTAGCCACCCACTCCTTTCACACCTCCCACCCCCTAACTGATGGCAAAAGACAATGAGAAATAGGTTGAGCACAAAAACAGGATGCTGGAAATGCTGATAATTGGAACCTCCCCCCACGTGAACAGCTGCATAGACAGCCAAATGCAGCATCACAGGTGGGGACCGCTCCACCACAGCTAAGAGGTGATGCAGGTCCCCATCCAGAGCTGCAGTGGCTGAACAGCAGCCGTCCCAGAGGGAGGGGCTCCAGCTGAGGAAGCACCGGAAATAAAAAATGAATAAAAATGAATAAAAATGAGAATCAAAAATACAAAATAAAAAAAAAATAAAAAGTAAACATATTGATAAAAACAATGAAACATTAAAATAAGGTGAATTAAAATAACGTGTTAAGAATCTGGTTCAAGTTCATAAAACAAGATAAAATGGATAGATAAATAAATAAAATATAAAAAAGAAGTACATATAAATAAATAACTGAATAAATAAATAAAAGAAGTAAAGCATTAGCTAAAAGCCAGGTTAAAAAGATGGGTCTTGAGCCTTATCGTAAAAGCATTAATGCTCTCTGCGGCTCTCAGGTCCTCTGGCAGACTGTGTTTTAAATAGAGGTCGATAACTGAGTACACCTCACATGAACTGGCAGCAAGGGAATCGGCAAAACATGACTCATCAATCTGGAATTATAGACGGAAGCTTTCAGTTGAGGTGGAGCAGTCAGCAGTCAAAGCAAAAGGAGAAAACCGTTAATATTTATGTAACAAAAGAAAAGGTTTTTAGGATTTGGAAGACTTTAACAACTGATGTTCAAATCAAATATTGAACTAGAAATAAAAAATGGAGAAAATGGGATGTCTAGAATAACAGTTCATAAATAGTGACCAACATATTTAAATGACCTCAAGTTGTCAAAAAGGTAAAAAAAAATAGAGTAAACACATTTTTTCTATTTGTTATGTATAAATAGGTTATTTTTAGTTCAATTTTATTACATACTAAGAAATAAAATCAAGATTAGCTTCAAAATGGCTTAACTGGAGTCTCCAGCAGCCGCTCTAATGTGCAGAGCTGCAGCTACAGTTCCAGAAATAGAAATGAGTCGTTTCCGTTACAGTGAGGGGAAGGGGGGCGGGGGTGAGGGATCTGTAGCCTTGCTTTGTCAGGCTGAAGCAGCTGTTGACAGTACAATTTATTTTATTCGATTTCTTTTTAAGAAAAGGGAGGAGCCTAAAAGTAATCCATAAATTGTTTTTAGTGTCATCTCGTGGGAAAAGAAAGGCATGCTGGGAAAGGCAAAGGAATGCACACTCCTGGAAAAAGCACCCCTTTCCAACTCTAAGTCCAAGTCATTAATTATAAAATCAGTGTTTGAAATCCTAACACACCAACAGTCTGAAAGTGTTTTTTTTAGGTTTTGCCATTGACATTGTCTAAGGGCAGGGATGCCAGATTCAGGCAACTGTGTGTTTGTTTGTGTGTGTGTGTGTGGGGGGGGATTGTCAGCATTGTCTGTCTGTGTGATTTTGTTTTTAAATTTGATTGTATTTTATGCAAAGCACTTTCAGTGA
This sequence comes from Oryzias curvinotus, assembly GCA_023969325.1. Taxonomy (NCBI): domain Eukaryota; kingdom Metazoa; phylum Chordata; class Actinopteri; order Beloniformes; family Adrianichthyidae; genus Oryzias; species Oryzias curvinotus. The sequence continues at coordinate 36,339,947 of CM043719.1, read as the reverse complement.
CATGTTGTAAAAGTGCTATATAAATAAAGGTTGATTTGATTTGATCTGCCGTGACACATGGCTCTCATGAGGCACTGCTTTTTTTATTTTACCACAGCACCGCTTTCATGTGAAACTATACGTTTTCATGACGGTCCTATCCTTTTATTTGTGTAATGTTTGTCTTAAATGACTTTGAGATGGGTTTACTGAAACATCAAAGACAATTCAGATTCGACTGAAGTCAAAATTTCATAACTGCCTTTTTTTGTGGATCTGAAGGGTCTTGGCCTCTAGCTCCGCCTCCTTGGTGGGGGTCCAGTATGCGTGAAGGTGGTCGTTTTGGATGCCTGGATCGCGGCTGGGCTGCTGCCCTGTCTGCCCCTGGTTCTGGGGTGTGGGGTGCCGGGCCTCCTGCCTTTGCTGGATCAAGGTTTAAGAAGCACACATTCACCCAAACCGCCTGCTCATTGACTTTTGCACAAATATGGGCATGGGGAAGTGTTTTTACACCCCTCTCCAAGAATATTGGTTATGCACATTTTGTGTCTACTTGTCTGTGTGCATAAATGGATGTGACATAAGTCTTATGAGATAGATCTTCCATCATTAATGTATGTAAATACTTTGAACCTGTAAATAGCTGTCTGCAGACTTTTTGATGGTGTGTGTGAGAACTAATTCATGGAATTTACTTCTTTCCTTTTCTGTCCAGTCCAACGAGGAACGTATATAAATATATGTAAATATAATGTATATAAATATAAAGCTTAGCCTCAAATAAAAAAGGGATTATACAAATATATATTCCATAAACTCCTGTTGTAATGATAAAATCTGTCCAACACAAAAGGCCCTCAGCTCTGATCTGCTTGCTCAGCTGTTGGACAGGTCAAGTTAAAAAAAAAAAACACACAAAAATAGAAGTCAAAATTTTTTAACTGCCTTTTTGGTGGATCTGACGACGTACAGACGAAACTTTTATTTTATTTTTATTGATTGATATACATGGCCTGATATTACAACACAATTGTCTCTATTGGCTTCACTAATTGTACAAAACATAAAATTAAATACAATAGCTGATTGCTAAACTAAACAGACTAAACTGGGCATTCCTAACCTTTGACCCTTTGTCTCAGTAGTTGGTTTCCAGAGAAACTGAACAGAATTCCCTCCATTTTTTTGTGTCATTCATCTTCAGGATGAATAGTGAACTCTGTCATATCTGCCCCACGATCTCCCCAAAAAGGTAACCAACCTTAGGGTGAGTCAGGTAACCAAGCCTTGCTTGGTTACGAATAAATTATCAAATAAACAAGAACAAAGAGAAATGCTCCGACAGGGAAATGGGAGCACACAGATGCTGACATGGGAATCTGATGGAAAACAGAAATTATTTGTTGACTAAGATCAAAGATTATGATTATGCATGAGGCAAAATCCACAGAAACAAGTAGCAGAGAAGAGCATTAAACAGAACAGATGAATTACGACACATTAGGATCATAAATATTAAACAAAGTCTATAAACAGGAGGGGAACAGATCAGCACTAATAAAAGGGAAAAGTGTTTATAATCTGATACGATCCCACAATATAGATGTGTCAACACTTTTTAGTCATGTTTTACGCTGTTCTGCTCTGCAGAGGTTAATTTGATGGAAAGTCCCTGAAGAGTTTTAAATAGAGGTCGATAACTGAGTACACCTCACATGAAGTGGCAGCAAAGGAATCTGCAAAACATGACTCATCAATCTGCAATTATAGACAGAAGCTTTCAGTTGAGGTGGAGCAGTCAGCAGTAAAAGCAAAAGGAGAAAACCGTTAATATTTATGCAACGGAAGAAAAGGTTTGTAGGATTTGGAAGACTTTAACAACTGATGTTCAAATCAAATATTGAACTAGTAATATACGACGTGTACGGAGTCAAGTTCTCAGTTTTACTGTCTCTTTATTCACAGTCTCTTTTACTGAACCACAACAGTACAACACAAATCTCACAGCGACACCTGTGGACACAAAGTGTATAACAACTCCAATACACTACATCTCCCTTGTTTTTTTTGTTTTTTTCTTCACAAGAAGTTGTGGTCAACATTCACACAAAAAAACACAAGTGACGCACTGTCTTTACTTATGTCTATCAAACAGACACAGAAAGTTACCATAGACTGGAATAGACTCAACTAACTAATCACATGTTAACTCGCATTACCAATCAAATTCAATAGACTAAACTCAATTTAAACAAAATCAAATACCTGTAACCTCACAACATCACTGAAATATAAGATAACTTGGTACGCAACCTCTCAACATATGCGTTTCAGTCCCGATAACGCTGCGGCATTCTTACAGGCCGACCGCAGCGTGTTGTTTTCACAGGGCTTTTGACACATTCAGTGCAACACTGAATGTCATTGTTTCTTGCCTCTGTGGTCCAGTGAAATCATCTTGAGTTGAGTAGGGTGAGTCAACACTTGGAAATGTCTCTGATTCCACCTCACAGGTGTTCTCTAACAAAGTATCCTTTGATGTCCTTGGAAATGAAGTCTCTTTGGTTTGAAGCAAGTGTCTGCGGTTCCGCCTGTACACTTGTCCACTTGGTGTTTTGACAATGTAGGATCTTGGCAGATTGTGTTTATTTATCACAGTGGCTGGTTCCCACTTGCTGCCTTGCCTAATCCTCACATTGTCCCCATCTTGGAGTTCAGACAGTATCCTGGTTCTTTGATCAAAGGATTGTTTCTGTCTTCCCTGTCTCCTTACAAGGTCACTCCTGGCATTTTCATGAAAAGCAGGTTGTAACAATGCCTTTGTCACAGGTAGTTTTGAATTGAGCCTTCTCCCAAGGAGTAATTGTGCCGGTGAAAGGCCAACCCCATCTAGTAGCGTATTCCGGTATTCCAGCAAGGCTAAGTATGGATCACCACCACTGTCTTGTGCTTTCTTTAACAGGTTTTTTACTGTCTGGACCACCCTCTCAGCCTGTCCATTCGACTGTGGGAAAGTGGGACTGGAGGTGGTGTGTTTGAAATCCCATACAGTGCTGAAATCCTCCATCTCCTGGCTCACCAGCTGTCTGCCATTGTCTGAGAATAACTCATCAGGCACCCCAAGTCTTGCAAAAATCGACTTGAGTGCAATGATGATGTGTTTGCTTGTGGTTCCACTCAGTTTGACAATCTCTGGGAACTTTGAAAAATAATCCACACATAGTAAGAACTCAGTATCATTGAAGTGAAACAAATCCACACCTACTTTTTCCCATGCTCTTTCAGGAACTGGATGTGACATAAGTGGCTCTTTGGGATTATTGTGTCTGTGTGTGTTACATACAGCACAATGAGCCACAACTTCCTCTATCTGCTTTGCCATACCTGGCCAGAACAGTACATCTTGGGCTCTCTCCTTACATTTAACTATTCCCAAGTGTGATTCATGGACTTTTCTGAGCATTTCACTTCTCATTGTGTGTGGAACTACCAACCTTGAGTTCTTGAATATGAGTCCATCCTCATAAGACAGTTCTTCTCTAAAGGTCCAGTATTTTTTGATCTTGTCTGGAAGTTGTCTCTGGTTTTCTGGCCACCCCCTCTGAATTGCCTTTGCCACGAGTCTCAGCTCAGGATCTTCTGCTGTTGCATTTCTAAAGTCCTGCAACTTTTCCTCTGAGACTGGGAGTTGATGGCTGATGCAGTTAACTTCCATCTCTTCATCTATAAGTATTTCTTTGTGTTCATTTAGACACGCTCTGCTTAGTGCATCCGCAACATGCATCTCCTTTCCTGGTTTGTATTTAACCTCCAGACTGTACTTTTGCAGCCTCATGAGCATTCTTTGCAGTCTAGCTGGAGCACTGAGGAGTGACTTTTTGAATATCACTTCTAGTGATCTAGTGATCACTTTCTACATGGACGTGTCTTCCATATAGGTATTGATGGAACTTCTCGCAGCCAAAAACTGTAGCCAGCAACTCTTTCTCAATTTGTGCATAACGTTTGTGACAGTCAGTAAGTGCCCTGGAGCCATATGCTACCGGCTGTCCTTCCTGAAGTAGCACCGCTCCCAAACCCTCTGAACTTGCATCCACAGACAATGTAACTGGTTTGTTCACATCATAGTACTTCAATACTGGTGCTTGGCTGACAAGTGCTTTTAGTTTTTCAAAACTCTGTTGCTGCTCTGTTCCCCAATGCCATTCCACGTTTCCTTCCAACTTCCTCAGAGGGGCACTAATGTCTGAAAGGTTAGGGATAAATTTAGAGAGGTATTGCAATAACCCTGTGAACCTCTGGAGTGCGGCTTTATCCTCTGGTGCAGGCATGTTTTGAATGGCTTGGACCTTTTCTGGGTCTGGCTTGAGTCCCTGCTCACTGAGCACATGTCCAATGTAACAATGTTTCTGTCATTCTTATCTTACACTTACTTTTATTCAGTTTCAGATTTATTTTCCGAATGCGTTCTAGCAGTTGCCTCAGTCGACAGTCATGCTGCTCAATGTTCTCTCCCCAAACTAGGATGTCATCTATTACATTGACCACGCCGTCTAACCCTTCTAGGTGTCTGGCTATGGATCTTTGGAACACGTCCGGCGCTGAGGAAATACCGAATGGAAGTCTTTTAAATCGGTATCTGCCAAATGGTGTGTTGAATGTACACAGGTGAGAGCTTTCGTCATCCAGTTGGATTTGCCAAAATCCATGGTTTGCATCCAAAACTGAAAAATATTTGGCATTTGGCATCTCACCTACGACTTCCTCAATTGTTCTCAGTGGATAATGTTCTCTTTTAATGGCAGCATTCAGGTCTTGTGGGTCAATGCAGATACCAACTTTGTTAGGTTTTGTTACAGTCACCATACTCTTTACCCACTCTGTGGGTTCTGTTTGTTTGGTTATTACTCCCAAACGTTCCTTTCTTCTCAACTCTGTTTCAATTTTGTTTTTAAAGGCAACAGGCACTTTCCTGGGTGCATGGATGACTGGACTGACATCTGGATCTGTCTTGATGTGATATAGTCCAGGTAAACAGCCTAATCCAGTGAAGAGATCCTCATATTCACCAAGAATGTCACTCTCCGTTTCAAGCACATGCAGTCTTTTGACAAGACCCATTTCCTCACATGACTCTCCTCCCAGAATCGCAGTTGCCTTGTTCTTTATGACTTCAAACTCTTTATCATAGTTTTTATCTTTGTATCGACATGTCAATGCTATTTTCCCTTTAGTTTGAATTTTTTTTTACCTAAATAAGCAACAAGCTTGGAGTAAGATCTGCTCACCTTTTTGTCCACTCTCAGTTTTCTGAGATCTCCCATGGAAATGACATTACAGTCAGCTCCAGTATCCAGCTTGACTCTCAAAACTTTCTTGTTGACGATCAGACTTTCATGCCACTTTTCTTTCTTTGCTCCTTCAGCATTCAGCTGTGAGACTGAGTGTTCTTGTTTTTCTGCCTGTATGGAGCCAATGAAAAATTCTTGATCACCTGCCTCAGCCTTGTTTATCTGTTGCACTTTGTGGTTATCTTGTTGTCTTCGTGAATTACACATTTTTGCATAATGATTTTTTCTGTAGCAGGCTTTGCACACTTGTCCATAAGCAGGACATTTTCTTGGCTCATGCTTGTAGCCACATCTAGTGCAGTTTCCTTGATTTCTCATCTTTATGCTCTGTGACCTTAATCCATCCTCTTTCTTTCTCTCATGTTGTTTTTGCTTGGTGACTTTATGAACAGGAATTTCAACCTCCTCATGTAGACTTTTGAGCTGACTCCGGCTTAACTCACTGGCTCTACAAATGTCTATTGCTTTTTGTAGCGTGAGGTCAGGTTCTCGTAATAGTCGTCCTCTAACTTGATCATCCATTATCCCATAAACGACTCTATCCCGTATCAGTGAGTCAGAGAGATGCTCAAACTCACAGTCTCTTGCTTTATTTTTTAAATCAGTCACATACGCATCAACAGTTTCTGATTTTCCTTGCAGGCGTGTGAAGAACAGGTGTCTCAAATACGTCACATTTTTTATTGGCTCACAATGTTGCCTGAACATATCTTTCATCGTATCATAGTCATCGACGTCTTCATCAAAGTCAAAGGTGTTGAATACCTTAATGGCTTCGTCCCCAGCCACGTGCAGGAATGTGGCTCTTTTCACCACGTCGGACTTTTCATTAATTCCGCTGGCGACAAGGAAAAGTTCAACTCTCTGGATCCAGACCCTCCAATTTTCCGCTAGATTTCCTTCTAGACTTAGTGAAGTTGGTGGAGTCATCTGCTCCATTTTCTTCTCCTTTTCTGCAAAGTCTTGTAACTTCTGACACCATGTAGTATACGACGTGTACGGAGTCAAGTTCTCGTCTCTTTATTCACAATCTCTTTTACTGAACCACAACAGTACAACACAAATCTCACAGCGACACCTGTGGACACAAAGTGTATAACAACTCCAATACACTACAGAACTAGAAATAAAAATGGAGAAAATAGGATGTCTAGAATAACAATTCATAAATAGTGACCAACATATTTAAATGACCTCAAGTTGTCAAAAGGCAAAAGAAATAAAGTAAATATTTTTTCTATTTGTTATGTACAGTATAAATAGGTTATTTTTAGTTTAATTTTATTACATTCACACAAATAAAAATCAAGACTAGCTTGAAACTGGCTTAACTGGAGTTTCTAACGACACTATGGGGGGGGGGGGGGTCTGCAGCCTCGCAGAGGGAGAGCTTTGTCAGGCTGAAGCAGCGGTTGACAGTAAAAATGATTTTCTTCTACCGTATTTTCCAGACTATAAGTCGCCCTTTTTTTCATAGTTTGGCAAGGGGTGCGACTTAAACTCTGCAGCGACTTATATTAGACATAAATTGAAATAAATACATTGTTAACCCTCCTGTTATGTTCATTTGTGAGGAACAGAGATGATGTTCCTGGGTCAATTTGATGTATGAGGTATGTTAAATGTTAAGAGTATGTTAAGTGACTCAGAGAATCAGCAAACTTTTTTACAGTAAGATATTGAAGGTTAACAACATAATATTCTATTTTCCAATGATTTCATAGATTCAGAAATGCAATAAAAATGACAACTGTTTCTACAAATACAGGATGAAAACAGAGTATTAGTTGGCCAATGATGCTTCCTGAAAGGAATAAATAAATAAGTATGAGAAAGAATTACTGTGAAATTATGAGATAAACAGTCTGCTATGATTATGTCGTATGAGGTTGTGCAAGTTATTAGTTCTTGGTCTCAGATTTTGTCAAATAAATTTCCCGTCAAAATGCGACTTATAGTCCAGTGCGACTTATCTGTGTTTTTTTTCTACTTTATAATGCATTTTTGGGCTGGTGCGACTTATAATCCAGAAAATACGGTATTTCTTTTTTTAAGAAAAATGAAGGAGCCTAAAAGTAAGCCATAAATGGTTTTTAAGTCTCATCAGATGGCAAAAGAAGCCAAATATGTTCATCTTTAATATCATATCAAAATCTTAAATATTCCTGGTGCAAGAGACTAGAAACAAGTCAATAAAGGATTGTTCGAATAACATTGAGACTATGTACAAAAACAACCCCCAAAGTTGTGTTGTTGGCTGCAGTGTGTCTGCTTTGTGCTGCACGTCTCATCAACCACGTCCATTTGGGATTTCATTCACTGTCGTCACATCTGTGGGCTGTCCCCTGTTCAGAGGTTTCATGGCAGCAGCTTCTGGGTCTTTTTTGTCTTCCGGTCGTTTTTTCCTAAAAAAAATAAAGAGTGAAGACGACTTTAGTGATGTTGAGAGGTTTTCTGTTTCATTTTTAAGTCTTTCAGCTGTGCTCCTATATAAAAGGTTGATACATTCATGTGTAACAGAAGTTTTTAATTTTTTTTAATTTTTGTTTTTACATTTCTCTCCCTCTTTGTTTCAGTCTTCAATTTACAGTTTTCAGATCATTTTGGGTGTTGATCCTAATTCTGCTCTTTGAGCACCTTTTCTACCACGACATGATTGACAGTAGCCGCGGTTACATGAGCAAAATATCTTGATCGGATCAATGGTCGGATCAAAATTCAACCGTGTAAAATACCGGAGTAGAAATGAGTCCCGTTGTAAACAGAGTTGCCACGTTTATGCGGCATCTCTGTTATATACGAGATGATCTTCTAAACGGGCTTTTATTCATGTTACGGTTATTATGAAGCGCCTGTTCACTCATCATTTTAATTTTAATCCCGGAAGAAGCCAGGGTTAGGAGAAGGCTAACACGGGCTAACAACATTTAGCCTTTGATGAATATAAAATCCATGCGGGAAAGGCTGCAATCTGCATTCTGGCTGCACGTAAATATGTGGGAACAACAGCAGCCTTTATTTAGTTGGGACACGACTGGAAACACAAATCCACGTGATTTGTCTAATGACTGAGCGGCACTTCTGCTTTGCTCACACGCCGCCCCAAAGCCGCTGTGAGCTGGTGGTCCGAGTTCTGCTCAGACACACGGTTCTCCTGAGTCCAGCAGTCCGAAGTCTCCACATAACAAAACAACAAGACGCACACGTAACAAAGCATCCTCCTCCCTTCCCCTCAAACGCAAAGTTATAAATCCGGCTGCTCTGCTCAGAGACACAGTTCACTCGGCACCAGAGCCCGGACAGCGCAGGGTCCAGACGTCAAGGGGCACGAAGCGCTCCTCCCCTGCACCCCCCTCATGAGGGGTGTAAGAGAGAGGAGAGGCAAAGAGCCAGCATGGCGAGGGCGGGGCGGCGCTTCGCACCGGCGTCTGCAGAGCAGCTGTTTGGTCCCGTATGCGCTCCAAAGCTTTCTCTCAGCGAAACACCGTCTGTGCATGACGTTAAACCAGAGCAGTAGTGACACACGATCAGAATGAACAGTTTACATGACCAACGATCGGATCAACAATCGGTATAACCCACCTATCTCGATCAGAAAGAAATTTTGATCCGAACGAGTCTGATTGGGGCTGACTACTCCGAACGGCGTGTTTACGTGACGCATTTTCCTTCCGATCAGGCGTTCTTTCCGATTACTTTCCTCCATGTAAACATGTAAGCTACTGTGCGACCGAGGTTGTGATGACATCATGAAAAAATTAGGATTACAAAGAACATGTTAAAAAAGCTAGCACATCAAAATTGTTAGTCTGACCAATAGAATGACAGAGTAACAGCTGTTTATTTCTCCATAGAAGTCTGAGATTTTGGATTCTTGGAGCCAGCGGGTACTTCCTGTTTGGAGTGTTAGAGTGGAGGGGGCTCCTCCAGTTCACATGTACAGTCAAAGGATGACAGAGGCGACAACATAGATGACAACAGACCCTGTTGTGGAGCAGAAATGATGTCACAATAACCCCCTGTCCTGGGAGCTAATGGGCTCAAAGCTCCACCCACATGTAAAATTAGCCTCAACACCAAATGTACAGTCTCATTTTGTATGTACTTTAAAGTGATCCTAATGTGAACCCACAGCCGCAACTCATCCTGACCTACCTGAAGAGATCTATGAGGATGCCAAAATGATGAAGATGAGGACAGCGGCGAGAACAGGCCAGATCTTGGTTCCAGCAGTCTTTGGAATTTCAGCTGAAACAGAACAAAAGGCGGGAAAAGTTGACTTCTGACAAAAACATTGAAAATGGAAAGATCAGAGTCAGTGAGGTTTACCTTTGCTGGCCAGCTGATCGCATGCTGCAAAAAAACAACAAGAACAAACGGTTGGTGCCAGGGAGAATGCTTCTACTAGAAATGATGCACATTTATGCTCTAATAACAATGAAGACAGCAAAACAGATTTTTTTTACAAGCAAAGAACAGAAGACTGTCTGCAGACTGTCTTTTCACCTTTCAATTAAGCTTTCACCTGCAAACCGCCATCAATCACTTCAGATTACAAAGAAACAGTTTCAATCATTCATCCACTGATGAAACCATCTTTATCCCTTCTGGGGTGCTGGAGCCTATCCCAACGGAGCTAAGACAGTGTCGCAGGGACACACAACCACACACACACTCTCGTTCAAACTTATGTTCAACTTTAGAGACATAGGATACACTGTGGAGGAAGCTGGGGTGCAGGGAAAATACCCAGACATGCACACAGAAACAACAACAGACAGACTCCACACAGCAAGATGGAAGCAAGTCATAAGCAGCCCAGACACTCCTGGTTCTATGGACACAAAGCTGATTTTCACACGTCCTTGATAAATGGGGGAAAACAACTGTGCAATGACTCTGTACTGTGTGATGATGGGCGTGTCCTCAGCTCTGTTTAGGTGTCAGTGTGAAAACCTAACAGACCTCAGGATTTACTAATAGTTAGTAAATGCCTACATTTACATTTAATTAGTAGAAAAAAAGAATCACTTGTGTTTTTGCATTCAAATAGATGCTAAATTGAGTTGAGACAGTTGATGCGTTAGTCACAACTGCACTCACGACTCATTCATACAGACCATGATTCGGGTGTCAAATTCGCTGCTCCGCGCCGGTCCAGAACTGTGTTCATGAGCTTGACGCCTCAGACGCATGTGGGAGGAGCTACCACCAAATGTTTTCACGCTGATTGCTACATGGAGCCCGGTCTGTGTTTAACTCATTTACAATGCTGGAAGATGTGGATGATGTTGAGAGATCAGGTGTATTTCTTTTGAAGAGCTCCACAAAAACATCAGTAATCATGTCTCCATGTCCGGGTTATGACATCATTCAGACATCATTCATCATTCAGACTCTCCCAGTACGAGGAGATTCCCTCCTGCTGCCAGAGCTGCGTCTGAACACGGATACTTTCTGCAATGTCGATCCAGTTTGACGACTTACTGTCCCACATTAGTCCAAGAGAGGAGAAATGGAAATAACAACAGAATTTGGGGACCTTTTTTTTAATGAGAAAAATATAAAGTTAAGTAGGAGAATGATTGGATTGATCCCTCCATGTTGGATTTGGACTGAATAAAGTAAACAATAAAAAAATTAAAAAAACATTTCTTTGCTCTCTTGTCATTTTATTTATACATTTAAAAAAAACTTGCTCTCCATAAAAATATATCTATTAAAAATTATCCAAATTCCAAAAATAAAAATGCTGCATAACAAACAAGACTTGGAAATACAAATAAAATGTGCTTTTTCAGCACTAACAAATGAAATCAATCTGTCTTCTTTGCTCTTTTCATTTTATTAGAGATTGACGTTTCTGTTTGGTGGTTTGTGTTTGGTGTGATCCTGTGTTGACGACTCCTGTCTGCTGTTTTGTTAGTCTTCATCACTGAGAAGAGCTTCTTGCACAGAAATGTGCGACCAAACATGCACAAGGTTGGAGCCGCATGGAGACAGAGGTGGGGCATTTCTGCAGGAATGGAGAGGATAAACTGTGCATTCCTGCAGCTCAATCATTCCAGTCTCTTCCCACATTAGTGGAAGAGTTACACATCACTGTCCTCACTGATGTGAATTCTCTTCACACAGATCAAGTTACAGGCCACTTTAACCCCTTCAGTCTGTCTGCAGCTTTTTACTATCTGACTCACAGACACTCAATCTTCCTCTGAATCTGCACAGCTGCAGTGTCCACATCGACAGCAAACGTGCTGCAAAGCAAACCAAAGTCCTGTTTTTGTTCTCCGAAGTTACCAGAGCGCCGTGTAAACTCCATGTGCAGTGCGCTCAGTGTTTGGTGTTTTGTCTCATAGTGCCGTCTTAAAATTAAATTCTTTAACTACAGCCACATTCATGAGACAAACAGGTTAACAGAAATGTCATTAAATATTTATTCTGCCTGCCATCATAAAGGCTCTATTTTCAGCATCAACTTTTCTTTGCAGCATTGTGAGGGCTAGCTTCATAATAACCCACAGCACCATTTATTGGAAGTGTTTGGCAAGGCAGCCAAAGCACTGTATTATGGGATTTGTAGTTGATATTTACCATCACTACATATCGTCGGCCATTAATAACAATAATCTAAATCTGATCTTGCAGGCCGGATGTACATACACACCAGGCCAGATGTGGCCCGCAGGCCTCAAGTTTGACAAGTGATGTAGAGCCAACATTTTAATATTACAACAAGCATTCTGTGGGTGACAAGTCATAGTGAACACTTATGCAACATGCAAGGGAAAAGTAGGTGAGATGCTGGCATGTTGTACAGATTTTTTTTCTTTCAACCCTCAAAATCGTGCTTCTTGCATCTGCATTACGCGCCCTCAGTGCACAACTGGACTGTTAGAAATGAGAACATTAGATGGAGTGCACATCTCGTGCATGTAGCAATCCCATGGTCCCCAAACCAGAGTCCCATCTGTCCCTCGCCGCGCCTAGAAATTCTGTCCATAAAGACCACTAACAAAACTGGTAATAAAGCCCTGCCTGAGTCCAAAACGCACCGGGAACAGGTCAGACTTACTGCCGGCTTTGCAAACCAACTTCGATAGGGCCCTGTGAGGCTCCCCAGACCCCTCCACAGGACACCACGGGGGACACGGTTGAACTCATTCTCCAAATCCACAAAACACAAACGAACTGGATGAGCAAACTCCCACGAACCCTACAGCACCCTAAAGAGAGCGTAGAGCTGCTCCACTGTTCCACGACCTGGACGGAAACACACTGCTGTTCTGAAGTACCCTGGCACAGACTTTCCCAGGGCGGCTGAGGAGTGAGATTCCCTGGTATCTTCTTGAAAAGGGGAACCACAACCCCTTTCTGCCACTGTGGTGGTACAGTTCCCGACTGCCAGGCGATGCTGCAGGAACGTGTCAGCCAAGACACTCCCACAGCATCCAGAGACTTGAGGGACTCAGGGCGGACTTCATCCACTCCTGCAGCCTCATGACTTCAGGATGATGGACAGCCTCACTCCAAAGTCCTCATCCTCTGCTTCCTCAAGAGAGGGCATGTCAGGGATTAAGAAGATTCTCTAAGTATTCCTTCCACCGCACAACAACATCCCAGTCGAGGTCAACAGCTCCCCACCTGCACTGAAAACGGTGCCTGCAGAAAACTGCTTTCCCCTCCTGAGGCGCCAGATGGTTTGCAATAATCTCTTAGAGTTACATTTAAACAGTTACCTTACCCCAAAAATATTAAGAGTCCCACAAACAATCACACACTCAGCATTACTGTGCATCATTATTCTTTGATAGAAACTGTACTGTCACTGCAGTTTCCAGTCTGACCTCTGAGAGCCTCACTAGTCACCACTCCTGCTTCAGCAACACCTGAACTGCAGTTTCTCCATTCAAACATGAGAAACTGAAAAAGGGCGAGTTCATCACCCAGCTGTTGGCTCACCACATCTGGAGATCCTGATGTTTGATGAACCCTCCATCCGCAGATCCACACTTTCAGGCAGGCGTTGACAAACAGCAAAGACCTGCTCGCCGCTGCAGACCTCACATCTGCCATTGGACAAAGCGTCTATGATAGCAGAGCAAGGGGGGAGAGGTTTCTGGAGGTCGTCTCGTTTCCAGAACTCCCCAGTGTCTGAATGATCATCGTACAGCAATGAGGAACTCAGGGCGGTTGGGTCAGATGAGTTGTAACAAGTGCAGTAGTCAGGTATTCTGCAATCAAAGAAAAACACATATATATATAATTATATATATTCCCAGTGATCAGTTGAATTGATTGATTGAAAACAAGATGCAGTAAAAAAAAAACACTACGCCGGACATGATCCTTTCTCCTCTTTCTGCTAAAGAAGTAAAAACTTTATGAACTTTGATCTCTGGGACCTCCTTCATTCATTAACGTCACTAAGAACTGTATAGTAATAATCCAGTTCATTGGAAAACACCTTTTATAAAAATAAAAAACAGACTCTAAACGTAGTTAAAACCAAACCAATAAAATCACCCTAAAATATACATTATAAATGTAAATATAATCTTTGAAACGCCTAGAAAGCGTCAGAATTTGGTTGTACATAAAATGACAATAAAGGAAATTCTGATTTCAGCTCCTCTGAACGTGTCAGTGACGTATTTGTAGCCGACATTGAACAAAAACCCAGCAGTTAACCTGAAGGTGAGAATAAAAGATTCTGGATTCAAACCTGACAGACGAGCCGTTTACTGTAGAGAGCAGGAGGAGAGCTGCCAGCAGGAAAAGCATCGTCCAACACATCTACAGTTTCCTCCACTCAGATTTTATGATCCCAAAATATATTCACCTGTAGAATAAATGAGAGAATTGTTCAAATTAAAAAAGTCTACTCTTTAAAAGTCCCTGTCCATTTACATGAATTAGATTTAGGAAACAGGAACCGTTTCCCACTGCTTGACATAATAACATTAGTAAATTTGCTCATTAATAGTTTATTTAAATAATTGTATCTGCTGCATGTTTTTACTTGGAGAACTCAAAGAACTGCAGACTAATAAAACTTTATTCACAAAAAGAATTCCTCACACTTTCAGCAGCTCAAAGCGCTTTACAATGAAATGGAATTAAAACCTCTTACAAAACAAAAACACAATGCAGCATTTTATAATACAATGCATTAAGAAATATATTTCAATATGAGAAACTTCATGATATATTTGAAAATATTCAGTAATATATACGGACAACCCATTTCTATGCATTCATTTACGTATTTTAGTATAGATTTGTAAGCAAACATAGTAGCATTATTTTATAGCTTTTATGTTTACTAAAACAAGGTATTCTGTTTAGTGATGGCAGCAAAAATGATCAGTTCATCATTACAGTCCAATGTGTGGAAACAGTTACAATTTAGCAAAGATGAGACCGTACAGGTACAGAGTGCTAGAATGTTCTAATAGTTTAGATTATTTTGATGTGGAAAATCAACAGGAAACTAAAATGTGAATAGATTTGACATGGATTCTTGTTTACTTATTTATATTTTTTTATATTTATATTTATATTTATCAATGAGTCACATTGATTGAAGTTTTAAAGATGTGAGTGAGATGTGTGTCAGTGAGTCAAATTGTTCAAAATGAACCGATAACATCTATGAATTGAATTGTTGTTACAATGAAAATTAAAAAAAAAAATCAAGAACAGCATGGATCTATTTATTACTTTTTTTTATCTAAAAAAATGTTTCTCAAAATTATCAGATTAGGATGTGGAATTGGCAAATACTCAAAATGAAATGACTTCAGGGCCAGAAACTCTGATCAGGACATCAAAAACTAAAAGATCTTTGGGTGAACCACAAAGCAGGGGATTACAATAATCTAACCTCCTGAAATTACAAGCATGTATCTGCACCTCTGTGGTGACAAGAAAGAGGAACGGGTTATTTAGCAGCAGTAAAGTTGATACATTTTAGCGGATTTGGAAAGTCTGAGTGAAGATTTGTAACAACAATTGAAGCTAAGGGCTGAAGCAGACACACATGCGTTGAATGATGTGTTGATGTAGCTGTGCTGACTAAGCATTCATGTAAATTCAATTCAAAACACGCGTGTACCGTAAACTTACCAAATAACAGTTGAGTTGACGATTTAGTCCGGTTCAGCTGGAACAGCAAAGGTTCTCTTCTTGAAAAGTAAGTCTTTAATCACGAGACACAGCCAGCTAAAGCTAAACAGCGGCAGCAGCAGCGGCAAGATGGAGGAAGTCCAACGGTGACCCGGAACTAAAAGAGCTGGACCTGTGACGACAAGAGCAAAAATCTTAAAAAACTTTTATCAGATAAAACTTGAATGTCATGTCCTGCATTAATGTAGAAACCTGCATAGTAAACAGTTGCAGTGATTCATGTTACGGTTATTTACAGAAACACTTCCACTCTGTGCAGATGGGAGTGAAACTCTGTGACTCTGACATCGACTAAGATGTGGAAAAGTAAACTGAAGTCATAAACAAACTCAGGCAAGAGATTCAAAACAGATTTTGTTCTTTTCCAGGTACAGAGGACTTTTTCACAGCAACGATGAAGGATAGTTGGTTCAACATGCAGCATCTTTGACGACCATTAAGAAACAAATGCAGTCTGAGAACAAATGCTAAACTTCACTGTATCCAAACTAGAGGGGTTCATCTGTGGAATAGATGCAAGGAAGACATTAAAAACTATTACATACAAAGGTTCTAATTGATTATAAAAGGCAAAATAATAATTTCATTTAAGGTACTCAACAAGATTTATTTTTATTTTAACTATTTGTTACTATTTCTTGTAATTCTGTAAAAATTCTCCCTGCATAAATCCAATATTGGAATGAATTCAACAAATGGGCCTCGATAAGTTGTTAAGCTTCTTTCAAAGTCCTTTTCCAACTTCATGTTTCTTCATTGTACCTCCCAGCAACAGAGTCAAATTTCAGCCCAGATTCCAAAACACTGATTCATTCAAAGATTCAAACACTTGCAGAGGTTTGTAGAAAAGAGGATAAGCTGACACCCAGTGGCCACGTGAAATAACTATTAGCATGATTCAAATTCTCATTCATTCAAGTCACTTTATCACCAGACTCTGTTTTTCAGAGAAGCTGGACTTTTAAGGTTCTTGTAGAACAATCCTGGTCCTCAAGAGCCACAAGCTGTCATGAGTTAACTTTAGAACGTAACTCCTGCAATAAACCAGGGAACAGCGTATAGTAAAAATACACTTCAGGCTAATTGTCTCTCTAAAACTGCAGGATATTGTTGGGTTTTAAGTATATCAACAAAACAAACTACAGGTATATGTGCTCATGTCACCAGAAACTGTTGTTTCTAACTGAAGAAAATGTGACTGAAGTTCAGTTTACTGATGTTTTTATAGACATAGTTGACAATTGGAATTCAAAATAAATATAGAATGAGTATTAGCCATCCTGTGAAAACCTTCTAAACAATTATGTGAATAAGTAAGTAATTCTTTTTAGAACCTTTCACACAGAGAGGGACTCAAAGTGCTTCACAAAGTCAAAACAAGACTAAACCAAAGATAACAGGCAAACACATTAAACCATGCTCTAACAGTAAGTAAATCACAAATAAGAGACAGCTAAAAGATAAAAAAGTATCAACTTTCTGGGGTTTCCACAGCAAAATGAAACACTTATTTCCAGATGGAATTTTTATTTTTGTATAATCTAAGGTCTAGTGTGTGAATACAACATGGAAGAATGACAAAATAACACCAGTGAGGTTGTGCTGATTAAAATGATTTCAGGTAAGGAGCAGCTTTTCACATTGAAAATGCAGACGTACATTTAAAAGCAGACAAAACAGAGATTTAGGCCCCAGGTTCCAAAGGATTAAGGCAGTGGAGGTTTTATCAAAGAAAATGACCAGAGGTGTCGATAAGGACCCTTCAGTTATAGACACGGCTAAAAAGGACAGAAGTTTCCTTCCACAGCTAATCATTAGCTTTCAGCTAATGTTTAAGCTGAAAGCTAATGATTAACATTAGCGGAACATTATTAGCAAAGAAAAAAAAACTCACAGTAGAAAAGCTCCAAATCATCCAGATGTTCGTCGAAGAGAAGACGTCTTCCAGGTTTTCCACCGTAGTTCCACTTCAACGGCCCACACACGAGAGAACCTCCAGTGGAGACGAAGCAGCACCGCCGCCATCGAACAAACCTGCTTTTACCAAACGCCATCTTTGTTTTTTCCACCAAAAGAACTTCCTTTAAAAAATATGTATAAATGTATCTATGTCGATTCCACCGCCTTATTCGGCCCCTCCTCTAGGTTCTCCCTCCCAGAGAAGCAGCAGAAGAGAAGGGAAATCTGCAATATCTGCCCCAATCCTCTGCCTCAGCAAAGTGAAAGGGGGATTCACACACTGGCGTGACGTAAAACCCCGCCTCGTTCCTAACCAAACAAAATAGGCGGGGCGTTATTCGTCGAATAAAACCCTGAATGCAGCCTGCCAGGGGTAGTTGTCAGCTGGAACACCGACTCTGGTAATCCTCAATCAGAGCTCACTTTTCTCTTAAGGAGTTGCTTCTGCGGACATGACCACCATGGCTCGTTTTCTGTGTCTGATGTTTTTCATCATCGTCGTTCTGATCAACGGTACGTTTTCCTGACAGCTTTAAACTTCTTCTCTCGCTCAAACATGATCCAGAAAATCAACTTTATAAGTTAGTCGCTTTTCCATTGATGGACTTCACATGTGGAGTCGTGGTCAAAAACTGAACGTGCATTGATTTCGCTATTTCTAGCCACTTCAGTGTTCAACAACAGCCAGGAGGTTCTAATGTGTTACTTCTGTGATGAAGCACCATCGACTCTCGTGTGGTAGTAACTTATGACATGATAGTACTATAGTACTTTACGAGGTAATGAATAGTATTATAGCGTTCATCCAGGCACGTACAAACCGAGACATAATCTATTTTAGGCTTTGCTAAAATGTAACGATTAAAGTACGCCCTTACTCGTTGTGTTATGGGAAAGTTGGAGCACGCCGCGCTGAGGCGCGTGCCGCGCGGTCTAACCCGCGGCACGCCACACTGTTGTACGTGTTTAAGAATGATCAAGGAGCAGCAGTGGATGGAGGGTCGAACGGGAGAGCTGCTCTCCTTCCGCTTGTGTCGCGGCAGCATTATGGTAGTAACAGGGCTGGTTAAAAATAACACACCAGTAAAATAAAGCACCGGCGACTGCAAAGCGCGCGCGCCTCAGCGCCTCAGCGGCAGCGGCGACTGAGCGCGCGCGTCCAGGGTGTCCCCTGCCTTCGCTCACAAGTGGCCGGGATAGGCTCCGGCAGCCCCGTGACCCCGAAAGGGAGAAAACGGTGAAGAAAATGAATGAATGAATGAATACCTCAATTGTCAATAAGTAAAAAAAAATAAATAAATAAAAATAAATAAAATTAAAAAAAAACCCATAACTGAGGAACTTGTGAACAGAAGTCATGTCCATGCTGTTTGGTAAATGTAGGCGTATTCAGTCACTAGTACCAACGTAATCTTGTCTGTTCCCACAACATGGTAGGTGCTTGTACACAATCTGAATATTAAACTAAGCATTGTCAGACTGACGGCGTTGCTCACGCGACTTGTACATTGACGCGGCAAATGTGGGTGCAGCTCGTAATCGGATGATATAGTAACCCTGTAACGTGGAAATTACGGTAATCCGTTTCATTCATTAAAAAAATGTCCAACTCAAAAAGCCACAGGTATCCCACAATCCCTTGTGGTGCCGATCTAACAGCAGCACCAAAGTTGCACCTACTTCATTGAATTAATTTAAATGAAAGGAAAATAACTGTCGGATAACTACGTGTTATTTTTAAGATGACTTAATGTAAAAAAATGATTTCTCTCAACTGATGCAAATAATTAAATTAGATCAAAAGTAAAAAAGTTTATCTTTAAACATCCATATGTGGTCTTATCACCCTCTCACCGTGGAAAACGTATTATCTGAGCTTCTTCATCCAGCAGGTTTACTTGAAGCTTAGTTTGTTTTCAGAGAGGTGAAGCAGCATGGCGTGTCCAATTGAAGATTATTTCTACTCTAAACTAAATCTAATCTGATCTAAACTGTTGATACGATCCTCTTGATATGTAAATGAACTCACATAATCTGTCTGTTTATCCCTGATTACTGGTAAACCTTCATTCTGCTGGTTTCATCAAATGTCTTAAACCTTGTTTTTTCTGTTTATTTTTTAAGGTTTTCAAACCCTGGATGCAGCAGCGCTTCCAGTTTTAACGTGTAACGTGACAAAGATCGATACATCTTTCTGGTACCAGATCTCTGGTAAACCCAATTTAACTGGCTACTCTTCTGATTGGGAGGAGAAGAAGGTAAGTGAAGCTCCGATCTTCCTCCAGAAATGCCAAAGTCACTATTTCTCATAGGATCAATCGTCCTGAGTAGACATCTCACAATTAATCAATTAATCAAATTTAATTCCTACTGTCAAACCTGAGGCCTATTGCACAAAAGTAGAATTAAGACATCCGGGATAAATGACTAAGCTGAGCTCAATGAAGCCAAAACATCTGCGTCCAGGCTTAATTGGTTGCACGAAGACCAAGCCAGGATGAGCAGACACGGATTCATCAAGCCAGGTGAAACCAATCCCGGCTCACTCAAATAGACCCCGCCACAGATCACAGATGAACTGATTTACCATGGCAACTAGAGCCGCGTACTTTTCCCCGTCGGAAGCACAAATCCTCATGGAGGCATACGAGGAGGTAAAAGATATAATTAAGAAGAAAGGCAACACCGCCACAGTGATAAAGCACACTCAAAAAGAATTTAAATTAAATTACCAGCCAATTAATTTTAAGAAAATGTAACTTGTCATTTCAACCAGAAAATTTTATGTTTGTAAATCTTACGTGAACCGCTTGTGTCGCGGCAGCATTATGGTAGTAACAGGGCTGGTTAAAAATAACACACCAGTAAAATAAAGCACCGGCGACTGCAAATTCAATTCAATTTTCAATTCAATTTTATTTGTATAGCCCAAAATCACAACAACAGTCGTCTCGATGGGCTTTGAAGTAAAACATGACTCAAAAGGATCATGAATACAAAGAGTCAATAGGAAAATACTAAAATAAACTAACAAACTGACTAAGCTATACTGGCATCCCTGCCCTTAGACCCCCCTTCGCGGTAAGGAAAAACTCCTAAAAAACCGGATTCCGGAAAAAAATGAAGAAACCTCAGGGGTGCCCACATGAAGGAGGGATCCTCCCCCAGGACGGACAGGCGATTTACCAGAACTCATAGAGAAGAATTAACTTATCTAACTCTACATCTATATATTTAAAGTCCAGCAGACGAGCTTCATCCAGCCGTGGTTGGGGACAGTCAGGGGCGCGAGTCGAGCCGGAGACAGGAACCACAGCCAGATGTAGGAGCAGGAGCAGAGACGAGGTACACAGTCAGGAACAGGAGCACGGATGGGCCAACTGGAGTCTGGAAGCACTCCCACTCCCCAGGAGGAGAGAGGGAAAGAGGGACAATACATGAATCGTACTGCACCAAACAGAGGCATGGATAACTAAATGATAAATGATGATCACAGATAGAGAAGAGAGGAAGGGTAGAGGTAGATGAGAAAAGAAAAGTATTGGAAAAGGACAGAAAAGAGGACAGAGCCCCAGTGCACCATAGTTACCCCAGCTTCAACTTCTAGCAGCCTTTTAAAATAATAGTTATTGTTATTTAGTTTAATTTAAACAATTAACATTAAGTTAAATAATCTCTGAATACTGACTAGTCTGACAATAAGCCTGTCCAAAGAGGAATGTTTTCAGTCTAACTTTGAATGTAGAAACTGAGTTGGCCTCTCTTACATGAGCTGGGAGTTTATTCCATAAGACAGGGGCTTGGTGGCTAAACGCTCTACCTCCAACTGTACTTTTACTAATTCTAGGAATCACAAGCAGTCCTGCATTTTGCGAGCGAAGTGTTCTGATTGGATGGTAAGGGACTATGAGGTCATTAATATAGGACGGGGCCATTCCATGTAAGGCCTTATAGGTTAACAGGAGGATCTTGAACTTAATTCTAGAATCAACTGGGAGCCAATGGAGCGAAACTAACACAGGAGTGATGTGATCTCTTCTGCTAGTTCCTGCTAACAATCTAGCTGCTGCGTTCTGAACAAGCTGGAGACTTCTTAAGGAACTCTTAGGACACGCTGCTAACAAGGAGTTACAGTAATCCAGCCTCGACGTAACAAATGCGTGGATGAGTTTTTCAGCATCACTCTTAGAAAGTATATTTCTGATCTTAGCAATGTTCCGCAGGTGAAAAAAGGCAGTTCTACACGCCTGAGATATGTGAGCCTTAAATGATAAATCCTGGTCAAATAAGACCCCAAGGTTTCTAACTGTGGAATTGGGGGCTATACTTACACCATCCAGGGAGACTATCTGAGCAGACAGAGCATCTCTCAGATTTTTAGGACCTAGTATAATAACCTCAGTTTTTTCTGGGTTCAAGAGGAGGTAATTAATTGTCATCCAGGTCTTGATGTCTCTAATGCAGGCGTTCAGTTTCTCTATCTGGTCATTCTGGTCAGGTTTCATGGATAAATACAACTGAGTATCGTCGGCATAACAATGAAAATTAATGCTGTGTTTCCTGATTATGTTTCCTAGGGGTAGCATATATAGCGTAAACAGGATGGGTCCTAAGACTGAGCCCTGTGGGACTCCGTAGTTAACTCGAGTGTACTGAGAGGAATGTCCATTTACATTAACAAACTGATACCTATCTGACAGATAGGATTTAAACCACTGGAGAGCAGATCCTCTGATCCCTATGTCATGCTCTAATCTATGGAGTAAAATACTGTGGTCGATAGTGTCAAAAGCTGCGCTGAGGTCTAACAGGACAAGAATAGAAAGTAGTCCCTTTTCTGAAGCCAATAACAAGTCATTAGAGACTCTAACTAGTGCGGTTTCCGTACTGTGGTGGGGTCTAAACCCCGACTGAAAGTCTTCAAAGTGGCTGTTGTCCTGTAGGTGGCAGTAAAGCTGCTTAACTACAACTCTTTCTAGGATTTTAGAAATAAAGGGCAGATTTGATATCGGTCTATAGTTGGCCAAGATGTTAGGATCCAAACTGGGCTTTTTCAGAAGAGGTTTAACAACTGCATATTTAAAAGACTGTGGCACGTAACCCGTTTCTAGAGAGGTATTTATCATTGTTAATATGGAGTCATTAATTAGGGGAAAAGTTTCTTTAAAAAGTCTAGTGGGAATTGGGTCTAACAGACAAGTTGAGGATTTGGAGGACGTAATAATTGATGCCAATTCTAATTGATCCACAATAGTGAAGCAGTCTAATGTTACAGAGGTTTCTATGGATACCTCCACTTCTACAGCTTCAGCCTGCTCTGGGCTGATAGAAGGAATAACTTGATTTAACTTATGTCTAATATTTGAGATTTTACTATCAAAAAATGTAAGAAAATCATCAAAGCGCGCGCACCTCAGCGCCTCAGCGGCAGCGGCGACTGCAAAGCGCGCGCGTCCAGGGTGTCCCCTGCCTTCGCTCACAAGTGGCCGGGATAGGCTCCGGCAGCCCCGTGACCCCGAAAGGGAGAAAACGGTGAAGAAAATGAATGAATGAATACCTCAATTGTCAATAAGTAAAAAATAAATAAATAAATAAAAATAAATAAAATAAAAAGACCCCATAACTGAGGAACTTGTGAACAGAAGTCATGTCCATGCTGTTTGGTAAATGTAGGCGTATTCAGTCACTAGTACCAACGTAATCTTGTCTGTTCCCACAACATGGTAGGTGCTTGTACACAATCTGAATATTAAACTAAGCATTGTCAGACTGACGGCGTTGCTCACGCGACTTGTACATTGACGCGGCAAATGTGGGTGCAGCTCGTAATCGGATGATATAGTAACCCTGTAACGTGGAAATTACGGTAATCCGTTTCATTCATTAAAAAAATGTCCAACTCAAAAAGCCACAGGTATCCCACAATCCCTTGTGGTGCCGATCTAACAGCAGCACCAAAGTTGCACCTACTTCATTGAATTAATTTAAATGAAAGGAAAATAACTGTCGGATAACTACGTGTTATTTTTAAGATGACTTAATGTAAAAAAATGATTTCTCTCAACTGATGCAAATAATTAAATTAGATCAAAAGTAAAAAAGTTTATCTTTAAACATCCATATGTGGTCTTATCACCCTCTCACCGTGGAAAACGTATTATCTGAGCTTCTTCATCCAGCAGGTTTACTTGAAGCTTAGTTTGTTTTCAGAGAGGTGAAGCAGCATGGCGTGTCCAATTGAAGATTATTTCTACTCTAAACTAAATCTAATCTGATCTAAACTGTTGATACGATCCTCTTGATATGTAAATGAACTCACATAATCTGTCTGTTTATCCCTGATTACTGGTAAACCTTCATTCTGCTGGTTTCATCAAATGTCTTAAACCTTGTTTTTTCTGTTTATTTTTTAAGGTTTTCAAACCCTGGATGCAGCAGCGCTTCCAGTTTTAACGTGTAACGTGACAAAGATCGATACATCTTTCTGGTACCAGATCTCTGGTAAACCCAATTTAACTGGCTACTCTTCTGATTGGGAGGAGAAGAAGGTAAGTGAAGCTCCGATCTTCCTCCAGAAATGCCAAAGTCACTATTTCTCATAGGATCAATCGTCCTGAGTAGACATCTCACAATTAATCAATTAATCAAATTTAATTCCTACTGTCAAACCTGAGGCCTATTGCACAAAAGTAGAATTAAGACATCCGGGATAAATGACTAAGCTGAGCTCAATGAAGCCAAAACATCTGCGTCCAGGCTTAATTGGTTGCACGAAGACCAAGCCAGGATGAGCAGACACGGATTCATCAAGCCAGGTGAAACCAATCCCGGCTCACTCAAATAGACCCCGCCACAGATCACAGATGAACTGATTTACCATGGCAACTAGAGCCGCGTACTTTTCCCCGTCGGAAGCACAAATCCTCATGGAGGCATACGAGGAGGTAAAAGATATAATTAAGAAGAAAGGCAACACTGCCACAGTGATAAAGCACACTCAAAAAGAATTTAAATTAAATTACCAGCCAATTAATTTTAAGAAAATGTAACTTGTCATTTCAACCAGAAAATTTTATGTTTGTAAATCTTACGTGAATGAATCACGTTGATCGTACATAAAAATAATCCATTTAAAAGTTACTAATTTCAATCATGTTGATCCAACATGATACCATTGAACTGGATACATTACTAATCGCAAGGAATTGTGGGATACCATTTTCTTTGTCTATCTGGGCAGATTGGGGTCTAAGTGTGAGTTTTTGTCCATGGGTTTTATTGTCTAGCTGTTTTACTCTGTTTTAACTAGTAATTTAAACTGTTATGTTTATTTTTTTTTCTGCACCATGAGTTAGAGTTTGGTAGAGGACGATGACCAACCCCCTTGTGTGGCAAAATGTTAATGTAACAAAACTTAAGGCAAAATTTGTGGTATTTGAGGTCCTGTCTTGTGGTATGTAACTTTCCTGTGAAATACATGTCTTTGATGTGAACATTAACCCTTGTGCTACCTTAGGCACTCTAATGTTGGGAATTGGGTCAGCTAGATTCACTAGACAGAGCTCTGAACCTTTATTTTTTTTTTTTCGTTTTTTGTGATCTTCACTGGTTCAATGAAATTTTTCCACCTTTACCTTTATCCACCTTTGTCATGGTAGGGAGAACATGTCAAAGTAAGGGCTAGCTCCACAGAATAAATCTCCATGGTAATTTATACCATAACATATCCTCCTGCCCCCTATCCAGCTTTAGTGCAACCGGATTGGGGATGAATTGAGCCAGGATCACCAAGATATCCTGGCTTAATCCCTTATCCTACTTTTGTGCAACAGCCCCCAGATTGATCCGTCTGAGGAAAGTTGTTAATCAAAACAACCTATACTATTATAAAATAACTTCAAAATTAAACGAATCGATAATCGATCTTAGAAATAACTGTTTGGATGGAGGTCCTGTAGGTTACTTTACCATAAAATGAAAATGACCAAGTGCATCATGGGGACAACACACATGTGATGTCCTGAATATGGATAACTGTGTTGCTCCGACTGAAAGTATTCTGTTTTAACGATTTCAACAATATTTTTCTTTTAGCGTACCGTGATCGTGGACGAAAACTCAAAGTACAACACAAGTGTCGTTAAGTCCTTACATGAAGATTCAGTGGAGCTTTCTGTTTGTAAAGACTTCCTGCGCTACAACATGAAGTGGCACGAGGTGAGAACTTTAATGTTTTATATTTGTTGAGTTTGAACAATGCAGCAGACGTAGAACATTTTCAGACATGTTCAACAGAAAACATTTCAATCCAGATTGAAGTTAGAATGTGAGACGTCCTAACTTTCTGCAGGAATGTCAAAGGTCATAGAAGTTTCCAGATCTAACCTCACCTCTCTTTGTATTTCAACAATAGAAAGACGGAACACTTTCAAACCTGAATGCTACCTGTGAAGGTGAGTGATGCTGGATCAGTTTCTTCCACAAAGTTTAAATAATTTCAGCAGGACTTCCAAATCTTGACCTTTGCCCTCTCTTTCAGTCAATTGCACTGATCTCATGGCCAAAGATTCTGGTGAGTTTCTTGTCCGTGATATTTGGGAACACCCACTTTTATGGAAATTACAACAGCAACTTATGCATCAGTCACAACTGCCCTTAAGGGGGGATTTGGGTTTCTACTGGCAATAAATGAACAAACAATGGTACGTTCCATTTTTATCATGTCCCTTAAGGTGCTACGACCCTCAACGGAACTTCAGGACAGACCTCCACAGACCACACACCAAAACGGGGAATTGTTCGCATCGTTCTTGGAATATTCTTCCTCGGAACAATCTTCCTTCTTGTAATAAAAAGTCGGAAGCAGGTAGTCGTTTTAAAAACTGTTTCAGATTTCATTAAGTGTCACCTCTCATTGATTCTCTCTTCTACTCACTTCCTAATCGTTTCTCAGTCTGTTCAGATTATTGATCTGATGTTGGAGGAGGCAGCTCTCTTTTATTGATCTGATGTTGGAGGAGGCAGCTCTCTGTCCAGCAGATCCATTAACAGTTTATCAGCTTGAATTGTTGGTTCCACAGGTCGGCTATAGATCCGTGTCTCAGAACAGTTGCAGCTCCCGGACCAACGGGCTCCAACCTTCACAGCCTCTGACCCAGAGTGAAGCAGAGGCCATCTAGGACAACCTACAAAATGAACAAGTCTCCATTTCTGTAGGTAATTCAGAGGAAAATGAAAGCCTGTTTTTACTGCAAAGACACGAGATCGTCACTTTAAAGAACAAGAATAATTTCTGCAAAAATATGAGTCTTTTTCTTTTCTCATACAGTTTGTTTGTTTCTTTGCAATTATCCTGTAGATGACGAGCTGACTCCTCCCTCACCAAGAAGTGCCGGACTCCTGCAGGCTGCACCTCCTGCAGGCTGCACCTCCTGCAGACTGCACCTCCTGCAGGCTGCACCTCCTGCAGGCTGCACCTCCTGCAGACTGCACCTCCTGCAGGCTGCACCTCCTGCAGGCTGCACCTCCTGCAGGCTGCACCTCCTGCAGGCTGCACCTCCTGCAGACTGCACCTCCTGCAGGCTGCACCTCCTGCAGGCTGCACCTCCTGCAGACTGCACCTCCTCCAGGCTGCACCTCCTGCAGACTGCACCTCCTGCAGGCTGCACCTCCTGCAGGCTGAACCTCCTCCAGGCTGAACCTCCTCCAGTCTGCACCTCCTGCAGGCTGAACCTCCTCCAGGCTGCACCTCCTCCAGGCTGCACCTCCTCCAGGCTGCACTGCTGTAACTGTCTGTGTCTCCACATTCTGAATGTTGCTGCCAGAGTTTGGATCAGAACCTGGAGAACTGATCCCAACACTCCTCAAGTCCATCCACTGATAACAGTTGATTTTAAAGACCCCAAAGATCACAAGAACACGTTAAGAGCACCAAAAACACGATTTTCATTGGAGCAGGTCTTTAAATCCCTGCAGGGACTGTTTGAAGTCACTTTTCTGTCATATTTGTGGGTCAGAACTTGGCCACAATCAAATCTCTTGATAGAACCTCAAATCAGGACCAAACAAAGTGAAGCTGCTTTAGCTGTGATGTTACAATCTGATGGAAGCACTTTTCTGCTTAGCTGTGATGTTATTCAGCTGTATTTTAACTTTTGCTTATTTCTAGCACCTCTGCTGTCCTCTGTCTGCTTCATTTACTGTAACTTTTTTTTATTTTTTGTTGTATTACATTTTAAGTTAAATTAAAGTTAGGTTAAGTTTCTGTCTATTTTAACCCTTGTGCTATCCTATGACCCCACCCATGGACACCAGTGAAGATCACAAATCACTGGAGAAAAAATGTTCAGCGCACTGTCTGGTGGGGTCTAGATGACCCAACTCCCAATGTTAAAGTGCCTAAGATAGAACAAGGATTAAAACTACCTAAGCATTTCTGTAAAGCACTTCCAGATGCGACTAAAAAAATTAGAAATAAGACCAACTTTGCCAATTTTGGGTAAATCCTGGGTTATTCTAAGCAGAATATGCTAATGGACTGCACAAACATACATATAAGCTATATTGCAAAAATCTGTGTGTGTGTATACATGTTTGGTTAAAGTAGGCCCCCTTTTAAAATTTTTTTATGTGCATCTCTGTTTATTATATATGTAAGTATTTATATTTCTTTTTGTTTTACTTAGAAATTTGTGTGCCATCGTCTCTGTGTCATTGTTAACATTTTAATTTTAAGATCTAACCCAGAATCCAGTAAAGGATTATCATTTGGAGACCAGTTTACACCTCGAGGTCTGCAGAACTAGATGAAAAAAGTCACTGTTTGTTCTCCTCAACTGCATTTCTTGCTTTCATCTATCTGCATCTTTTTTGGGTTTATTTAATAAATTTTTTTCTGGTATTTCTGGATTTGTCTTGGAGTCTTTAACTCCCCATTAGCTAAACTGACATAAAGGTGAAATGTTTACTATTTATTGTCACTGTTGTTAAATATAGTCTTATTATTGATGGTGGGGGGTATTCATGAAATCAGAATTTCTTTACTTATATATAGTCTTACACTCTCCTCATTGTGGTAGAAAGTGATCTTTCTGTTCTTCGTCTCATCTCTAGAACCGGAAGAACTGCAGGAACCACAACAGTCTTGATGGAGCAGGAAGGAGTTCATTCAGGAAACTCTAAAGCCCCCAGTGGGGCAAAAAAAACAAACCGTATTTTTCAGTCACAGATTCTGTAAAAAAAGACGATGTTGTTGTGATGTTCTTCATAGAAACACTTCAACTGTGAGAGAATGTAAATAATGATTCAGGAAATCCCAAAGTCTGTTTTTGTAAGAGTTTGTTTGTATGATGGTGCAGAAAAATGGAAAACAAAACCTGAGATTATGAGTCAAATGCAGACTATCAGAGGAAACACTGAAGTTAACAGATGATCATGAACCGGGTTTCAGGACCGCAGAGGTTTCAGGCTCTTCATCAACACTTTGATGATGATACTTTGTTGGTTTTTAATTAAAAACTTTATTTTTCTAAATTTTAAAGTTATGTTTCAAACTAAAATCTCAATCAAAATGAAAACCTCCCAGAAAATGTTAAGAAATGGTGGATTCCCTCACCAAATAGACACACTATAAAGTATACCCGAGTCCAGCAGGTATACTATATAGACCGTGTACATGTAGTACATGAAGTATGCTAACTGAATACTTCTTCAGACTAAATTACATTTTAAAATTTACATTTGATAGATAATATGGAAAAAGTAAACATCAACTTTTAAGTGTACGTGTAGTACTTTTTGCTAAGGTTTGTGGGTAATGAAGTTTATGAGCACGTTTGGTTGATCTGCTCCAAACTTCACAGTTTGAAAGTTGAATGAAAGCAGCAAACATCATTCATGACATTAACCCCTTCATGCCTGAGTTTATTTCTAATTAAATAAAAGTGTTTTTTCTGTTCAAGGTCAATTAGCCGCATACGGCGTGAAAGGGTTCAGGACAAATCGAGAGCAAATATGAAACAACAAAGTCAGACGGCTGTTATTTAAGTGAGAGGACAACAGCTGTTCACCAGGGAAATCTTAAAATACCAACTGACTAAAGAAACTTGGATCAAATCTAACATTAAAGACCAAATTTCTTGTGATATTTAGGCATAAACTTGCTTTTAGTTGGATTTTAATGTAAGAATTCATTATGTCATACATTAATGTTGTTTGGTTTAAATGACTATTAATGTTTAAATGATCTCATGACCTAATTTTTGCATAAAACTATTAACATTAGGATGTAACTGAATCTGGAACTCATGAAACAGCCAAGTGTAGGAAGTATTTTGACAGTGAAGGTTACTGTGTCACACTAGTGAGTCACTCTTTAGTGAATGAATCAAACCTCACCCGTCTCACTGAGGTTTGTTTTTTATTTTTTGGCTTTCCTTTAAAGTGAAAGCAAACACGACAAAATGTCTAAGAGCTATCACTAAAATCCAGGTGTTGCGCAATGTTTTTAAGGAAAATCATATCAGGTTACATCAGAAACTGCCTGGATTTTCTCCTCTTTAAGCAAATAGGTTAGACTTTCAGATAGACTTTCAATAAAAACGGAGCTGATGATGCTTGATAAAAGTAAGACCCTCAGATGATCCCACACAGCTGATTCTGACACACTGGGAGCCGTTCCAACAGGAACAGAAACAGCAAACAGGTTCATTACTGAGCCTTTCAGAACTCTTGTGCCACGGGAGAAAAAAAAAACCTCTTCCAGAATCAGAACCACTGAGGCTGCAGGTCCAGAAACTCTTCCAGTGACTTGAAAACTGTATTCTATCGTCATGCAGAGAGCTGAAAAGCTGCTGACTCACATAAACCTGCAGATCAGAGGGAGAATTTTCCCACGGTTCATGAATCACCCAAAGAAAAATACTCAGCGGCGTTATCTATGTCATTTCTACAAAATAAGGAGTACGAGCTGGCAGTGAAGATCTAAGCAGCCCAGTTTCACAACTTTAGCAGTCAGGAACCCCCACAGCAGCCACACTCCTCTGATTTAAAGACAAAAAAATGACTTTAATCTTAAAAACGGAGTTCGTTGAAGCCTTTTTGATCCCCATCATGGATCTCTGCAAACACAAACCATGTTAAGCGGCAGAGCTAGTATGACTGTGACCCTGAACCAGGTTTCAGGCTCTCTGCAGCGCTGGGATTTTGTTATCATGTAGTTCAGTGGATGCAGAAAAAAAACAAACATACAACAGTTTCTGTTGAACAAAGGGTGGGGCATTGCTGCTGTCAGAGTAAACTGTTCAACCTAGACTCTGTATTCATTGTTAGTTTGCCAACAGCTACTGATATTTTCTGGGCAGCTTCTGCAGGTTATGATGTTTCCTCAAGAAGCCAAACTAGATTTGTCTGGGGGGGAATCCCAGAGGAAATCCCCTCAAGAGTCCGTCAATCAGAGTAAAGCATGAAAGAAGATTGTTTTCATTACCCAGACACAATATGACACAAACATGAAGTCATTTGGCTTTGTGAGGAGTTGATAAGGAATCTCACAGGAATGACTAGAATGACTAGTAATTCTACAGCTAATTATTGTAACTGATTACATTTGTAACTTCTCCCTCCCATCATTGGTCAGAGATCTAAATCAAGTTGATCTCATGTCAGTGAAAAATCTAACCCTTCCAAAGAAATATCCACATTTATTTTTTGTATTTTACTAGTTTTGGCCTCACAGAACACATTTTATGAACAAACAAGAAAAACTTCAACTTAATTCTCTTTATTTGTAAATCCTCAGTTCTTCACTGAAATCATTTCAGGTGATTTCCAACAAACATCCAACCCAGTTTGATTCATTACAGACGTTTTATTCCAGTTTGGATTGTTCCAACAAGGCAGAATTGTCTTTCTGATATTTCAACAACAGAATTCTGTTTTTAGCTTTTCACATTTATAAATATATATATGAAGTACAGTGCTCCCTAGAGGGAAAAAAAACCTACAGTCACCCATTAGGTTGGCATTAAAGTCCCACTCTGATCATCTTCTCATCTATTGTAAAGCATTCCAAGCGGTCTTGTTTTTAGCCAAAATCAAAAAACCTGTGTCCTTTGTAGGGTTTTTATACTGTTAGATTGGGGCAACGCCGTCCCCACTTCCCTTTTTTTGTCTGTTTATGCTCTGTCCCGCTAGCTTACAGCCGCTCACAACCCCAACCTAAAACAACAACGATTGCTAGCAATATGTGAGTAATCCAACTCAGACGGGGAAAATAAAGGATCTATTTGTCTACAGGTGGATGCATCAGAATGGAGCAGAGCAGGAAGCTCCTCCTGACCCGTCCGATCCGTCCTTCCCTACGGTATTTTTTTGTCCGCTTCCTATTCACAACAATTTAAATAAAGAAATACTTAAAAAAGCTTTTTTCTTTAGATATATCATCCATTGTCAGAAATAATGGCACAAGAGCATAAAAGTACTAAAAATACTATTTTCATCAGAGTGGGTCTTTGACGGCATTTTTTGCTTTGGTTTAAAAATAAAGGATCAAATCAGGATCATCTTAAAGTGAACAAAAATCCAGACTGTACATTTATAAGAAGAAAGAAATGAAACTTTTTTTTTTTTTTTACTAAAACCAACCAAATGAAAAAGAACATTTGTAACAGCTGCTGGTTTGCATTTTTACCTTTTTGTCTTTTCGTTTCTTTCTACTTTTAGTCCTCCATTAACAGTTTTAACTCAGACTTTTTAAGGTTCTTCTGTTGACTCTAATGCTACGTGGGGGAGCGGCCTTTGAGCTGATTGGCCACCGGGACATGGTTGCCATGGGTGACAGAGGTTATGGTGACGTCATTCCCTCTTCCATACTGCAACTATTGCTGGCTCCGCCTCCCCTCATCAGTTTTGGGGAATAAGGTTTGTTGCTGCGACGCTGAAACAGAAACACATACATGACGTTTTCACCTGCAGCACCTATGAACCAACAACTGCAGCAGGAAGTTGCTGGGCTGAAGTGGACAAACATAACGGGGCATCATTTATAATGAGAGCAGTAGTAGATTATCTTGTTTAAACAGTAAAAGATAAGACTTTTAAAGATCAAACCTTTTTAGATCTGCAGCACTGAAACAAAACCACCGCTATGAGGAAGAAGAGACAGATGAAGATACCGATCCTCCATCTGGGATGATCTGTAAGACAAACACGCTGAATTAACAAAAAAAATTACCAAATGCTGCAGTTCCTCTAAAGACCACTAAAGGCAGGTTGCAGAAAAAAAAACATTTTTTCTATCATCTCCCATCATAAAGAAATGTTGATAATGAATTACAAGGCTTACAATCTTGTAACAATAAACGTATAAAAATATCCAAGTTACAGGAGTAAATATAAATGAAATAACTCAACTAAACAAAGTTGTGACGTAATATTTGTGCATGTGCGGACTGATCGGGTAGCCATTACAGATCGAGAGGCGACGGCGACGACGGCAGTAGAGATGGAGTCAGAGATGGAGTCAGAGCAGGTTCCTTTGAGGAAAAAACGGGTTGGATGAGGAGAAAAGAGGCTTTAACTGGACAAACGCTTACTTTGCAGTACTTTCTAAGCTGGAAAAAGTCCTGTGCAGCTAAATGCAGTGCTCAAAGAATTCAATCTAAATTGCAACTATGTGACAATTCAGAAAAACTAAGACAAATTTACCGGCAACAATAAGCTCCAACAACTACAACGAGGCTATGCTGCACAGCAGACAATGTTTACAAAAACGGCTAAATCCAGCAGCGTTGTGGCTTTGGAAAAGACCACAGGAGAGGAGTTTGTAAAAGAATCTATGCTGAAAGTAGCTGGCACTGTTTGCACAGAGCAAAAGAAAAAGTTTGAGGAAATAAGTGACCCTACGAGTAGAAGATCTGGGCAGCAAGTGGAAAACATCTGAAGGGCCTGGGGAGGGAAGTTTTCATTTTAAATAACAACAAAGTAAAGCCTTGGACGCACTTAAAATACTTTTGTCACTTTTTGTCAGCCTATAGTTAAAGTCCCATGAACTGTTACGCACCTATATGAAATCTGTTCTGTGCATTTGACCCGGTGAGCTGCAGATACAGCCGCGCTCTGGAACCATTTGGTGGTTTAACCCCCCAATCCAACCCCTTCATGCTGAGAGTCAAGTATGGAGGCATTGGATGCCATAGACTCACTGGAAATTCAACTCACGACCTTGGAGCTCCAGCAATGATGGAGAGAGACAGGAGTCGTGTCACTGCTCTCTGAGAAAGTGCTGGTGAGAAGCTCATCCCTTATCTTTGTGGATCACAGAAAGAAGCCCTTGCTGCTCAAACTCTTGAAATGAAGCCTGTCATGGACATGGACTGCTGTTAGGCGGCTGAGCAGAGGCGCCACAGAGGTGTTTGCTCTTATGCTCTGTTAACTGTACAAATGACACTTGGTCAATAAAGTTATTAAAACAACTTTTGCTGTTTATCCATTTTGGGTAAACAGCAAATTGGGTTTAAAATTTTTTAAACCTTGTTAAGGTCCAGCTGTGCAAAATGGACATGAATTTGACATTACACTTTTGTAAAAAAAAAAAAAAAAAAAGGAAAGGTCAACCACCAAAATCTGAACCCTATCTTAGTTATGCTTTTCTCCACTAGGGGGCTCTGGTCACAAACATTTTCCTAAGTTAAAGTCCCATTATCTGTCACACACCTAGGTGAGGGACATTTGTTCTCTGCATTTGACACATCTCCTGGGGGGGCGGTGAACTGCAGATACAGCCGTGCTCTGGAACCATTTGGTAGTTTAAAATGTTGAGGAATTCTCAAAGGGCCTCATGTATTTCAGGATCCAGCTCACAATTAGCCTTTCCCACATTATGGAATTCCTGTCTTTCCAAAAATAGCCACAAAAGTGGGACAATGAGACCAGCAGCAGTTAAAACAGAATCTCCTTCTAGACCAGACTATTCTGAGGTCACATGTCATTCCACTGAACGGCTGTTAACTGACCTGACGCTGGTGTGCTTAAACAGGAAGCAAAGGCAATGCTAAGGAATGACTCATGTGCAGCTACTTTTACAGAGTGAGCCTGACAGAAGCTGCCGACACATCAAAAGAAGGAGGAACAACTGCTGCTGCTGTGAGATGGTGCAGATGGAAACCACCTACATGATAGCTGCATGTCCACCACCATTTGCCTTTGCTGTCACCTTTCCTGAACTACAATCCATGTGTCCATGGCTGCAAAGAGACTGGGAAATTGCCGTTTTTCCAAAGGCGTCTTGATGAACGTCAGGACAAAAACATGTACGCTTTAAGTGTGAGTGGAGTGGACGGCTGCATGACACCACTTCAGCACAAAGCAGATCACAGACTGTGAGAAGTGCAGCGAGGAAACAGCTTACAGGAATGTGTGGTAATGTAGTGGATAACTGTACAGCTGCTCTCTGTTATGTCAAAACATTTAACCACATCATCATTTGAAGCGGCTGCAGCTCTTCATCTCTGCTACACCACAACTGTGACTATGAGTAATACAAGCTCTCACTGTGATCTGACACTGAGAGGGAGAGTTCAGTCAGTGTTTATCCAGATTTGACTAAATCCTGCAGGACTCCAACGTAACACACTTTGGCTTAACGTAGCTTAAACAGACAGTATCTAAACCCGTTTATACTTGCTTAGTGAGGAACGTGGGTCTGTTTAGAGGAACACAAAGCTGATATCCAGCAGGAATGGAAGACAGACATAACTTAATCTCTGTCTTTGTTTTTATCAGAGTCCACATTGAAAAGTTCTGCTCACACGGCTATTGTTGTGGGAAATATTGTTGAAATCAGAACTGATGCTGAGCTGTATGGCTGCTTCATCCAGTCAAAGGATCCTGTGAAGACTGAAGAGAAAAGGACGGTTTGTCCTCCAGTGTTTTCAGACGTGTGTCTCACAGAGCTGCAGCCAAACATCTCAACCTCACCAGAGACTCCATTCATAAATCAGGGATATAAGCAGGTCTTCACTTCCACCTTGCATGGTGGTGAGTGGAAGTCACTTTAGGCACTCCACCAATGCAGGAAGGGCAAAGGGGCATAAGAGGGGGGGGGCACGCAAGAGGAGGAGCAGTAGATATGATGCAATAAGGCAGCAGTGGCTGCAATGTGAGTTTCCTTTATTTGGAGGAAAATTGGAATTGGATCACTTCCCATGGTGCACCTGACGATCTCCAGCAGCGGTGACTGTGGTCTGTAAACCACCAGTTTATAGACGCATCAACAACCAACGAGAAACAGTCTAAAACTACAGACCAGGACCTCAACTGATAAATGTTGGGGTTTTTGACTGATCTATTGACTGTTTTTTTTTTTTTTTTTCAAACTAGTTAAATTTATTTTGAAACTTACAGTTTCTAATCAGCCACGTCCATCTGAATGATGCATCTCTGGTTTAGAATATTCATTTGAAATGAAGTCTTTTAACCCAATTTCTCCATCACTCTTCACATGCTCAGATTTATTTTTTTTCTGATTACTGACACTCCTCCTTCCAACCACCAGTCACCTCATGGTGACCGATGATCCAAAATGATCAGGTCTGAGGTGACCTGATGTCTTTTGAAGTGTGGAGAAAGTGAAGCAAAAAGCTGCTTTCACAAAAGATAAAAAAAAAAAACAAAAAGAGGAAGTAAAAACACTTTTTCCTGATAACAATGTCCGCAAAGCTGCTGGT
Source organism: Oryzias curvinotus (assembly GCA_023969325.1). NCBI lineage: Eukaryota > Metazoa > Chordata > Actinopteri > Beloniformes > Adrianichthyidae > Oryzias > Oryzias curvinotus. The sequence continues at coordinate 36,303,745 of CM043719.1, read as the reverse complement.
ATTTTTCCACAAACCACATGAACAACCAGTTTAACTTTTCTCACAACAGAAACATAAAAAGACATGTTTGAACTTTGACTTTGATGCCTCTGAAGCCTCTTCTGGGGCAAATACTTCAGTTCTGCCAACAACTGAGGATGTAAAAACACTTTTGTTTGTTAAGTTTTTAGTGAGTGAAGGAATTTATATTTTTGTGGTTTTACTTCTTTTAGGTTTTCTGTCTTATCTTTTTATTTCAGCATTAGATTGTATTCAGATGAAGTGTGGAAGCTCCCGGACTTTGAATTTCAAAGGGACATCCTGTCTCTTTTCACTGTGAGCCCCAGAACTCACCCCCTACAGAGGCACCTGGATTTTCCTAAAGACAGTGGAACTTTAACTGCAGCCTGACAATGGATCATGAAATTAACATTGCATGGGAAAACTTCTGGATGCAGATTCACATGTGGAAGACCAAAAGGATGAGACTGACGCCTGTGGAGGAAGGTTCCGGATGGGTGTTGAACTCCTGTGGGGACACAGTTGGGGGCCGGACACGTCCGTCTGCCATAGTAACCCCCACGGACTGGTTTGGCGCCCAAACGGATGCTGGGACCAAATATGGACTTAAGGGAGTGACCAGACCGGTCAGCCAGCCAATCTACGCGTCCTGGAGGAGGAGTGTGGCGGCCATGCTCTTTCCTGGAGGAGGGACTGCAGGCACGGAACAAAACTGCGGATCAGGGGAGAGTTCCTAGTTCCCATTCTCTCTTCCCATGGGAACCCGGACGTTCGTTATCAATTCGTTATATTTTTGGTTTAACTATGCTTTAGAAATATTGTTAGGGAATAAATCTTGTTTAACTTTACAACATAAAGAATCCGTGGTTTTCTTGTTTTCTCACTTTTTGAACACGCAAAGAAAATATCTATAAAAGCGACTAGATATTTTTCCCCTTCATTTTTGGTGACCTCCGACGTGATAAAAGTGATTTTTATAGAGATTTTGAAAGTGATTATAGTGATTTTTAAGTGACGGCAAGGAAGCCGGTGGATTGTGACGAGATCTCGCGAGACTTTCGGCGAAAAGTCAGTGCCCTTCCTGCTCACGGACCAAACTCCTCAAGGCCTGATCATCAGAAAACCGGTAAGCAGACCTGTTTGAAATTCTGCGTATTGACTACGTTATTCAACTAGTGAATAACTCAAATTGTGGGGAGTGGAGTGTGTGAGCGGCTAGTGCACCCGTATTGGTTTGTGGTTTATCCGTGTCCCTGGAAAAACAACGGTCAAAATACGGAGAATTGATTATTTGCAAATTAAGCTACGGCATCTCGGTGCGCGTTAGTAGAAAACAGTTGACGATTTAAGCTAGCTCCGGCAGTGCGGTGCGCGTGAGCAGGGAAAATAGTGAGGTGGGTTTTACCGTCCCCTGAACAAAAGGTGTTCATAAATTCGGTAAGGTTTGCGTCTGTTGGAGCCTTTGCGGCTGGATCCGCATAAAAAACAGTGTTTGGTTAAATAAATTCGTAGGTTGCGTCTGTTTCCTAGGTTTCCTCAAAGGTAAAAAACAGTGTTAGATTAGAAACTAATTTTGCGCGTATAGGATTTTCGGAAGAACCAGAAAGGCGGCGACCTTTTACAAATTATTTTTTTTACTGCGAAGAGAAACCACAGAAGGATTCATAATAAACATAATGGGTGATTTTGACAGAGAACATGCGGACACCGGTGTATTTTCTTTTAATGACGGACTTGACGCTGCAGACCGAAGACCTGACTGTGACGACAGAGGTGAAAGAGACGTGAATGATGCAGAATGGGAGAGAATGTATGAGATTGTGGAGAGCCAAGTGTTGGGTGGAATAGAGAAGAGAAAGAGAGAGAAGGAGAGAGTGAAATTGCGTAAAGTGTGGGTGCAGATGGATCTGAAACGGACTACAAGTTGGCTAACATTTAGCCAACAGTTAAGAAAGAATGAGGATTGTGTGATGAAACAGATTCAGGAGTTGGATGAGAAGGTGAAAAAAGGATCATGGATGGAAAAGAGAGAAACTAAACGTAGACAAAAGGAAGCTGATGAAATTAGGCGTGCTGTTCATCAGTTGACTCTAACTGCTACCGCATTAGCTGCGGTTAAGGCAGAACAGCAAAGTTCTAAATGTACTGTGACACCATCCTCCCCCAAAGCCCCCCTTCCTGCGCTTTACCCTCCCCTTTCAGTAGGGACAGAACCCCCACCTGTAACTTTCCCCCCTCCCTATGCTCCTCAAAAAATGTATCCAATGTTGAAAATTTGTGGTGAAGTGGCTTGTGACATGGATGAAGATTTAACCCCTGAAGAGAAACAGCATATTGCCCTCATGCTGCGGGAGAGGCGGTCCAAAAGGGGTGACAAAAGAGCAGACCTCCCCCGAGACCTCCTGAATCCTCATCCAGACCCCCTCTCTGGGCCATGGGTAAGTTATGCAGGAGCATTTGCATACCCCTCACCTCAAAGTTCTATAGCTTCACAGGAGGACTCCATGGGAGCTGCAGCCATGGGAGCTGCAGCAGACCTGATTGACCCACAGGTTAAGCAGATCCTGGATTCCTATGAGACCCGCACTGCGCATCTTGAGAATGCATTGGAGCGTCTGGCAGGTCAGTATAAATCACCAGCTGAAGTCAAAAAATCTAAAAGACTTTTATATCCAGAACAGGAAGGTGGCGATGAGGAGGAGGAGGAGGAAGACGAGGATGAAGACCCTCCACGTCGACCACATGTCCTGTCCACCAACCAGGATTTGACGCAGGTAAGTAGACTGCAATATAATTTAAGACCCCGAAAAGGTAAGAAAGGAGGAGACACAACTCACATGTTGCCTATGATAGCGACGGGAGCTGGTTTGCCCATTTACCAGCCCCTCCCGCTTAAGGATGTGTCTACACTGGCTGAACGTTTACCACGTGTGTCGAATGGTGGACGTAACTTTTTGCAGCAATTATGTACAGTTATGCAAGGTCATGTTCCATGTCTGGGAGATTTAAGACAAATTTTAGGGGTAACAGCCACAGTTACTGAGCTCCAGTCCATCGAACAGCGTGCAGATGTGCAGGACCTCGCGGACTCCACTCTTTTAGTGGACGTTCGGGCTCCGGTTTTTAATGCAATCAGAGAACTGTTTCCAGATCCACAGACTGCAGCTCCATCCAGTTTCCCCTTCACAGGTAAGGACCCCAACTCACATTACTCAGAGTGTGTCCAGAAATGGACAGACAGCACGGGTAGAGATCCAAGCCTGTCACCTCCTGAGACAGTCATGTTCAGGACTGCAATCCTGGCAGGATTGCCTCAGGATGTGCAGGATGTTTTAAAAGCAGACCCGGACTTGATGGCAAGTGATGAGTCTCGATTTAAAAGGCATTTGGTTTATCATTGCAGAGTGCATTTGGAGAAAAAGGAAAAGGCAGAGGGAGAGATTGAGCAGTTAAAAGAGCAGTTACTGAAGCTACAGCTCGCACAAGCTCGTAAAGAAGCCACTCAGGACAAACAGGATAAAAAAGATGTTAAAAAACAAAATAATATGATGAGTCTAACATCCCCAGAACCAGCAGCAATGATGTGGCAGACGCAGGTTTTCAGTGGCCAAGGAAGGATGAGAGGCAGATATCCTGGGAGGCGTGGCTCATCCAGAAGACCTCCTCCAGCTGCAGCTGGAGATGAATGCTTCATCTGTGGTGCTCCGGATCACTGGGCACGGAACTGCCCACACCAAGGGACCACAGGAGTGGAAAAATGGACAATACCACTAGGGATGCCCAGGAGCTTTGGGACCACTTGGTGATGCAGGAGCCATGGTCCTTTTCAAACTCAGAGCCCCTACTGCTGAGACCTGCCTTCAGGCCCACCCTCAAACCGTTGCCAGGGACTTTCGATCCTGCCCCCTGGCCAGGAGCTGAGATTGTGATGGATTTCACAGACATGATCAACCCAGTGCAAGGTAAGCGGTATTTGCTGGTTATTGTTGACTCCTTTTCAGGATGGCCAGAAGCCTATCCTTGCAAGAAAGAGGACTCCATCTCTGTCATCAAAGCACTGGTAAATCACTACATACCCACACATGGTTTCCCTGCAAAAATTAGATCGGACAATGGGACTCATTTTAATGGGCTCTGTGGAACGCATGAATCGCACACTGAAAGAAAAGTTGGCAAAATATGCACATCGACTAACATGGACTGGGTTACAGCTCTTCCTATAGCTTTGTTGGCCGTTAGATAATCAGTTAATCGCAGAACCAGTTTCTCTCCGTTCGAACTTTTGACTGGTAGACTGATGCCTGGTCCCTCGTCAACTATTAGACTGTTAGATGACACCCACTCCCCCAATAGGTCATTAGTCACATATTGGAAAATGTTGCATGCTTTTACATCTGCTTTTTCTGCGCAGATTCAAGACAAGGACGTGCCCTCAGCTGACCCACCGAGCGCAGATCTAGCTGACTGGACGCATGTTTACTTGAAAGCATTCAAACGGAAGTGGTCACAGCCTAGGTGGACAGGCCCTTATCGTGTCACGGCTCGAACAACATCTGCTGTGCAGCTGCAAGGCAGAAGTAATAGGTGGTATCATTACTCCATGTTGAGACCTTGCACTGCACAGGAACGTGGACAGGACGCCTGTTAAGCAGTGAGCAGTGCACTGAACTGTTTGTTGTTTTCACTTCACATTTCTGTTTTTCCATTTATATATATATATATATATATTTTTTTTTTTTTTTTTTTTTTTTTTTAATATTTATTTTCTATTTTTTCCATTTATATTTTTAATTCAATTTCTATTCTTATTTTCTATTGTTTCATTTTAATATTTTTCTAGATGTTTGCTATGTTTTCTTCCATTAGTGGACTGGAGTTGTTCCAGTCCAAGAGAGGGAAATGGACAGTAAGGGGTATTGGTTTTGTTTTATTTTTACTATTTCTCGTTTGGTTCATCTCTTTTGATTTACTAGGACTTCAAGCAAATCGTGCCAAATCTAACCTGACTCAAACCAACAGGCAGACGGCTGCAGGACATAACCGAATAAAGCGTGATGCACTTTATGATGTTTGGACTTACACCAAGGAAGCTGAGCAATTGATGTGTGGCCCTCTGGCGCCCCCTTTAGGAATTCCTTATTTTTGCTACAATCCCAATCAAACAATGGATGTGTTGATTATAGCACCAAGAGGGAATTTTAAGCATGATCACTGGGGAACAGCAAGTGAGTGGAAGGGTTATCACTGGTACATCCGAGGGTGGTTAGGAGATGGAGGATGGGGATCTATATTTAGATCCACGGCGGAATCATCCTGGAAGAAAGGTACCTTTGGTTGGACATCCCAGGCTCAACAGTGGTCCAAAATAATTTCTAATTTTACAGTTTCAGATTCATTTTTCACTTTCCGTGTTAACACTACTGGTCAACCTTTTCCTACACCTACAAAGGGCTACATCAATTTATGTTCACGTTTACTTATTTGTGCATGGGCGAATGGAAAAGATCCGTGTTGGCAGGTTATGTTCTGTCCAGATTTTAACGCTACCACCACCACCCACATACGAACAGTGCTAGGTTCCGGTCCGGCCAAACAGGTAAAAATCATTGAAGGTACTCCTTCCCCAGATAATTGGTTTCAGGCTACAACGGGTATTAGTGGAGACGCTAATAACTGGTTGCTGATGGTGGAACAGGCGGCTAACACGACCAAAGCTGACTGTCTGGTTCCATGGAAAACTTTAATCTCCTCCATTCTTGTTGCAGTAGCAGTTTTTTCAGCCATTCTAACTCTGTGTGGTTGTTGTTGTATTCCCTGCCTTAGGACCCTTATGATACACCTCATAGAGCAGGCGCTGGGAGAGAAGGTTTGGGCGCATGGACAATATGTGCTGTTACCTGTCAGTGATCCCTTTTCACCACCGTGGCTGAGAAATCAGTCTGTGTGATTTTGTTTTGTCATAACATCTCTCCATTTCCTCCCTGAATTCTAGGTGTTCTTTTTCTTGCAGGAAGTGTCATTTTTATTGTCTTTATGTTTTATATTTTTACTTTTTAGATAATTGGAATTTGCATTTTTAGTTTTTATTCAAATTTGCAATTTTGTGTTTTTGTATTTTCTTAATTTGCTCTATGTAATCTGTATTGTCAAAAGTGATCTGAGATTTGGTGGGCATTGAGTATCCTTAGGGATGACCGCCAAAGGGGCGTGGGGTCGTAGAGAGAATTTTACCTGTCTGAATACTAAATCAGGGCTCCAGACTAACTTTTTTCACTAGGAGCACAGTGGCCCCTAACTGAAAATTTTAGGGGCGCAACTAGAAAATTTAGGGGCGCATAACGTAAATCAACATGCTAACAAATCTACTAATCTCCACTGTATTACTAATAAATATTTTAATAATAGATGCAGAAATTACAATGAGCTGTTTCATATTCAGTATCACATTTTATTCTGCAATTTTGAAGATGCAACATGGTAAACTGACAGCACCATCGCTCTCATGACAGTACAAAATAGAAACAAAATACCATACATTCAGAATTAAAAAAAAGTGCTTAGTAACAAAGTGCTTAGTAACAAAGTGCTTAGTAACAAAGTGCTTGGTAACAAAGTACTTGGTAACAAAGTGATTAGTAACAAACAATACTTAAATTTAAATGTATGTAAACATTAGGGGCACTGGCCAATACCATTCCACTAGAACAGAAAAAAGTCTAAACAACTTGAGCCTCTACTCATTCCTCCTTAGAGCAGATCTTCCTGTGTTCCACTAGGAGACTCAGAAGGCCAGCCCTTGTAATTAGGCCTCCTAGACCTTTTACCCTGACTGAACCATGTTTGTACAGCTTCCTTGGCATCAAACTCTTGTAAACTAGGTCCCTCCATGCTAATTCGAATCAAGTCCTCCACAGTGTCTACATGCAGGGACCCCCTGACATCAGATTTAATCCTCTTCTGAGCAGAAAATCCTCTTTCACATATAGCAGAGGAGACAGGGAGGACCAGCATGATGTGAACAAGATGTAGGATGTTCTACAAAGAATGGATCATTAGTGTAAGTTTTATTTAAAAAGTAATAATAATTACTAACTTAACAAGGATATGATCATAATGGGATACCTTGTAATCAGAGCAGAATGGCAACTTAGTTACCATCATTCCCCATAAGGCATGGTAAGACTTGTCCATGTAGTTCCGAAAAATGAATGTCTTCATGGATTGGTACTCCTCTCTAGCCAGATTGAAATCACAGCCATTTCTGAAAAGAGTGAAAGGAAAAAAATACCAAACAGCCTAGGTTAAGGATCAAAGTAGATGTTTGAAATGTTGCTCTGTGTTATACTTTTTATATCTTTATGATAATTTAAAAAGAGTCACTAACCTTGTTAAGACAGAGGAAAAGTGGTCTAGCAGGAAGTCAAGCTCCTCTGCACCATAGTCTGTCAGCTCTCGTTGCTCTGCTGGCCAGGAATCATGACTGAATATCTTGAATGACTTCACTGCCTTTGCTGATGTTGATGTAGACTCTTCATCTATCAAGGATTAGAAGTACAGAGTTGAGAGAAAAAGAAAAATGATGATAGCTTATCTTATTTTCACAGTTTGTTTTAAATATATAATTCTGTGTTTTCACTTACAAAGCAGGCTGCTGAATCTTTGCTTTAAATGAAGCAAAGTGCAGTCGATGGTTGCTCTCACTGCTTGTTGTAGCTTAGGTGTGCTTGCCATGGAGAGTCCTTCCTTTCCCAGCCCAGCAGCTTCACCTTTGATGGTGATCCCCTGGGTTTAAAAAACATTCAGCATTTAGACAAGGAAAAAAAATAACAAATAAATCTACTCCAAATCTAAAATATACTTTAAAAAGACCTGCTCACCTGAAACTTGTACAAAAGGTGAGTCTCCCCCTCACCGTCTTGTTGCCTTCTCTGAGTCTGAAGGTCTGCCAGTAATTCTGCCAGCCTACCACCTGGCTTGCATCTCACTGACATGGCCTCAATAGTTGCAAGGAGATTCTCAATCCCATTCACAGCCTGTAAAACATTTTCCTTGTGAAAAACAAGGGTAAAGGCTACATATTCCTTGATTTAAATTATTTGTTTAACTATATTCTTCATAACATGTCAACATTACCTGAGGCAAAATAACATCATTTCTTTGGAGAAGTAAGCTGAATTTACTTATGGCCTCAAACAAGTCAGCCAAGAAGTGACAGAAACCCACAAAGCTTCCATCTTCCATCATCTTCTTGACCTGCAAGACATAACCAATTACTAACCATCAATATCAGTTATTTTGTGTGCCACCTAAATATGAAATCATTTTGAAATTAAATACAGACCTTCCTTGATCTCCCAGCAATATCAGCATTGGCGGATGATGCAGTCAAATGTTCCATGTGGTAATACACTGCTGTGAACTGGCCAGGGTTCTGCAGATGTTTATCCTTTCCTCCAGGTTTTAGCAAGGTTTGGAGGGCCCGGTTCACATGTGGTAGCCAGCGTGTCCCACTGACACTACCTGGTACATTTACACGAACACCCAACTCCTCTCCAAGTGCTTGTAGTTCTCTCATAGACTTGCTGCTAAAATGATATGTCTTCCAAACCATGTTGAGGAGATTGTAGACAAGATCCACCATCGGAATTTTCCTTTGGACAGATAGCATTGCCAGCTCCAGTCTACAATTACAATGAATTAAACTTAAAATTAAACGTGCATTTTTTAGGTTACCCTATCTTTATTCTGAAGGTTTACATTTAACCTACCTATGTGGCATGCAATGAAAAGGGACAATGAAAGCCCCTGCCTCAGCTTGGAGGAGGGCTATGACCCCTCCTTTATGCCCGAGGTTGACAGCTGCACCATCAGCTCCCATGGCAACGGTCTTCTCTAACCACCCTGTTTCTGCCCCTAGATGCTGAAAGGCCTCTTTGGTGGCATCATATACACCTTAAAATGCAAGCACATGGCAATGTGCAATTATGTTTTACACAGGATGAAAACACTAGTTTCCTGAACAGTTTTTATCCTCTGTCATCATCACACCTCACAACTGAATTATTATGGCACCTTATTTAAACTTATAAATATTCAAAGTAAAGATAGATAATTAAGTTAGTGATATAGGTCTAAACATAATTTGAATTAAACTTACCTTGAGCATGTGCATGTTTCACTTCGATGTGGCCAATCAAAATATTCATTGGTTTCCCTTCGTTTAGGATCCTTGCATATACGATTTCGCATTCCTTTGTTGAAACGTCGGTGTCCCCATCGATCATAATTGATAAATACGGAGCATCCTTGATTTTCGTGCAAGTCTTCATCTTCAAAGTATCCGCAATTACTCCAACGAATTGTGCACATGCTGTATCGTTGTTGTACGTTTCGTTAATTTTTAAGCCATTCTTCCTTTGAAGGTCGAGCTGGCTTTTGTATTTAGTGAAGGGCAGTTCTTCTTTAGCTATGAAGTAGGCCGTGTTAAATTTCAATATCACCTCTGCCTCATCTGCGCTGTGATTAACAGCCATTTGTTTATTAAAAACAACCGGCAGCGGCGTTGCTTTGTGATTCATGTACATGTCACGACATGCTCGATGTTTCAGACTGAGGTTGTGTTTGATCAGTGTATCGTGTTTTAACTGCGAAGTGCCTGAACTTTCGGCAAACTTTGTGTTCCCCGCAGTTCTGGGGTAGCTGCTGCAGTATTCGCAATTCATAGAGTTCGATTGTTTATTGTACCTCAGCCAGCTGAATTCTTTTAGCCAGTCTTCGCGAAAATGGTGCGTGCGGGCTTTTTTCGCCACGCCAACTTCTGACTCCGCATCATCATCCGATGGTGAGACTGTAGACTCTGGCTCCTGTACCCTAGCTGCAGGTCGGAAGAACGAGTCAATAGTTCGCTTGCTCATTGCTGAGACACGCGCATATATCAGGTTGTAATATTTTTCTCCGTTTCCTTCAGATGTTTACGCGCGCTCGATTATCTCTTGGCCACTCCCCCTCCACGCATTTTAGCCAGTGGCCATTCCCTATTCTTCTCACACGCAGTGGCCGCCTCAGGCATCACTCAATGAAATGCGAGTGTGTGCTCGCGTCTCGTGAGTATGAGTGCGAGTGTGTTTGCGTGCGTGTGCACTCACGTCTCAATGATTATTTCATTGCTCATTTCATTGATCATTGACGTGCCCCTTCCACCTTTAATGTGTAAGAAATACGTAGGGTGGGGGAGCCAAATTTACTGGTCGCACATGTGCGACTGGATGTAAAATTCAGTCGCACTCTCTCAAATTTTGGTCGCAAAATGCGACCAATTGGTCGCAGTCTGGAGCCCTGTAAATGAATCTTACACAAAGATGGTTAAAGTTTAGCTCCGGCAGTTTTCGCTCCTACACTCTTTGCATTAATCAACCACCCAGTTTAAAAATCTCATTTATTGACATTGATTTTGTGTTGTAGAATGTGAGGGCTTACGACCACAGTTGCACCTGCTGAAATGTTTAGTTGTTGTGTTTTTGTGTGACCTCACTTCATGAGGTCAAGAGAGGGAACTGAAGGAATTTATATTTTTGTGGTTTTACTTCTTTTAGGTTTTCTGTCTTATCTTTTTATTTCAGCATTAGATTGTATTCAGATGAAGTGTGGAAGCTCCCGGACTTTGAATTTCAAAGGGACATCCTGTCTCTTTTCACTGTGAGCCCCAGAACTCACCCCCTACAGAGGCACCTGGATTTTCCTAAAGACAGTGGAACTTTAACTGCAGCCTGACAATGGATCATGAAATTAACATTGCATGGGAAAACTTCTGGATGCAGATTCACATGTGGAAGACCAAAAGGATGAGACTGACGCCTGTGGAGGAAGGTTCCGGATGGGTGTTGAACTCCTGTGGGGACACAGTTGGGGGCCGGACACGTCCGTCTGCCATAGTAACCCCCACGGACTGGTTTGGCGCCCAAACGGATGCTGGGACCAAATATGGACTTAAGGGAGTGACCAGACCGGTCAGCCAGCCAATCTACGCGTCCTGGAGGAGGAGTGTGGCGGCCATGCTCTTTCCTGGAGGAGGGACTGCAGGCACGGAACAAAACTGCGGATCAGGGGAGAGTTCCTAGTTCCCATTCTCTCTTCCCATGGGAACCCGGACGTTCGTTATCAATTCGTTATATTTTTGGTTTAACTATGCTTTAGAAATATTGTTAGGGAATAAATCTTGTTTAACTTTACAACATAAAGAATCCGTGGTTTTCTTGTTTTCTCACTTTTTGAACACGCAAAGAAAATATCTATAAAAGCGACTAGATATTTTTCCCCTTCATGAGGCTCTGATATTTCACTATTACAGTCTCCAAAATCCAAGAAAGAGGATGACACTTACCTACAGGAGGGGGTTCTGGACAACCTGGAAGACAGAACAGAAGCAGATGAAAACAAACGCAGAACCACAGTGCAGCAGAACCAAGACTGATCTGGAAAAAGCTGCTTCCTGTTTGCAGATCAGCAGAACTTTCCTCTGTGTGTTCATAAACAATCAGAATACACACAGCATAGAGTAAAATGTCACCGTCTAGGAGGATGGATGAGTCGGTCTGATAAAAATGGAAAAAAGGAGAACAGTTTTCAAGACAGAAAGTGAAGTTTCTTTTTAAAGAATGATAGTTTGAATGCTTTTAATAATATGAGCGGCATTACTTTAACTGAGCAAATATCAGCTCTGAGGTTAGAATGTTGTTTCTATTTGATCCTGGCAGCAGCTGAAGCAGAAACTACCACAAAACACCTAAAGCTACACAATCCTTTTTTATTCCCTTCAGCTGTTTACAGAACTGATTCTCTGTAATCTGGCCACGCTTACTTAAAGCTTCAGTACCTGCAGCTCACGCCCTAATCACTCTTTTGTTTGCTTAAACACGAGTCCCAGGAGAGTTGACACTCCTGCTGATAAGTGTTTCCAGTGTCAATTCCTCTCCAGTGCAAACATTTAGCTGGCAGGGGGGGGGGGGGGTTCATGGAGACCTTATGACATTTCAACATGTTGGGGAATTTTTAAAAACCTGTCATCCATTGGAGTCTCTGTCCTCAAAAACCTGAAGAATGCTTTTTTGATTTCTCCAACCAAACATGTCACAACCTGGAAATCTGCAGGAAACCTGCCTCAGGCCCGGTTCAAACCAGGAACTTACAAAGCAGGACTGCACACTAGAGGGCTGCATTGGGATTGGGTCCTGCCGGGTCCCGCCGGGTCCTGCCGCGGGACCCCGCGGCTGTTGGATTCTTATGTAAGCTCCGTGAACGCACCAGGTAGAGACGCCTAATGGCCACTGTCATCTAACCTGTTGTTGGGGGTGTGCAACGCCCCACCCCGCCTCTTAGAAATTATGCTCTTTAAAGCCTGATACCGCGGTCGCGTGTGGGCGGAGCTACGAGCTAAAGTTATGGTCTGATCGCTGCATGGAGCGATGCGTGCATCAATGCATGGTAGACACGGAGAATGTGGAGAGATCAGGTTTATTATTTTGAAGAGTTCTACTTGGTAATCATGTTTGCATGTTTGAGTTCATAAAATCATCCCAGAGAAAGTCTCTGCTTCAAGTGAAAGCAGGGAAAGCTGCGTCTGAATCTGACGCCCGTGTTTCCATCAGAGTTTGAAGCCAGGTTTGAGCAGGTTTCCAGGCAGAGACATGATGTTAATGGATGAAGCAGAGAAGAACCACAAACGAGGTTCATGGTGAGACACGCATGGTGTTCAGATCTGCGCGCTGATGCCCGACTGAGGCGCAAAACAGCAAAAACTGGAAAAAGCTGAAGCTGGAAAAAAAAAAAAAAGTACTTTTCCGTCAGGAAAGAATTAATTTATAGATTTCAGATAGATTTCGCGCGGACACACGCACACTTTTAACCAAACAGGATTAGTGAAAATATATTTAATAATTAAGCTGCACATTACACAAAAGAGGAATGCATGGAAAAATGAGGCTGGAGGAGGGACATGAATCTCTTTAATAATATCAATACAAATACGTGGGGTTTTTTTTCCTGCGGGACGGGAGACGATACAAAATCAATGCATCTCTATTATTGTGCAGGAATAAATTCTCCGAGTTTTGCGGGTGCGGGCGGGAGTGGACATACATATTGCGGGTGCGGGTGGGAGTGTAACGCATACGTTGCGGGAGCGGGCGGGATTGGTCAGAAATTCGGCGGGCGCGGGCGGGAGCGGGATGAAGAAAATAGTCCCGCGCAGGGCTCTACTGCACACCGTCCATCACTTTTGTCAAAGAAACATTTTTGTGACTGACTAATGTGACTAACATCAGTTTCTAACCCTGTAGACAGAAAAACGCCTCTGCTCTTTCTGAAACTGCTGACAAACAGATGGACTGATCTTCAGGGAGGAATTACAGGTTCTTACCGCCCTCACTGATGGGGACGTTGACTCCCACCCCCTCCATCACCAGCCTCACCCCTGCAGTCAGGTTGCGGCACACAGCATGGACGAGCTGGTTCACGCATACCGTGCACGAGGAGGCGGCATTGGAAACAGAGGAGCAGGCGGGAAGAGGAGCACTCAGATCATCTCTGGACCAGAAGTCTCCTGTGTCCACGTCTCCATCATACATCCTGGTGGCGTTTCTAGCTGCAGAGTCAGCAGAGATGAAACAGGAAACGTCCATCTGTGGACAGAGCAGCCGTGAGCACAAAGGATCCTCAGGTGTAGCTGAACACTCGCACTTCTACTGTATGAATGAAGCTTTATACTAGGGAGGGCAACATGGCAACGTTCATGAAGATTCAACACAATCAGACGGTCGAGACTCCACAGAAACGCATCATTTAAAGAGTTAACTCTTGTTAATGTTTTACTTTTATTTCCTGTTCACCGTTTCTTCTATGATCTCCCGTTTTCTTTGTTTCTCATCTGATTCTTGAGTCACTTTAGTGACTCTTTATCAGCTCAGAGGCCGGAAATCCTTGACTTGAATGTGAAGATCAGAACCGGATTTCCAAAACTGTAAAACTATCAAATGAATAAACTCAATAGTGATGGGATTATATACGTTTGCTTCTTGCCACTCCTTTTCAAGCAATAAATCAAACTCTACTTATACTTTAGTTAATGATCACTGTATTTAGTTAAGCAAATGTGATTTAAGTGACTTTTTTTAGTTTTGCATTTCATCTTTCTGTAGTGAGTTTGATAAATATGTGTAAATTCTTTATTGCTTTGACTACAATGCTTGAAATGAATCAATAAATCACATCAATTAACGATCACTGTCATGATTTCTAGGTGCACACAGCTGTTAAACACAAAGTGTGTAATTATTGCCTCATTACACCCACATTCTATCACAGGGAGAGTTTCTCGAGCTACACTTATAATTACTGTCTGGTTTGTTCTCCTAATCTACCCTTTAAAGTTTCTTTCAAGCAGGTGAGCATCTGGCGTTTCTGCTACCATAAAACAACTAAAATTCTCGGGAAGAGAAAGGGTGACTCATCAAATGTCTCAACTTCCTGTCCACAGAATGAGTCTAGATTTACGGCTGTAAATGCTGCAGAGCTGAATGTTAGACGGACCTTCTACTTGCATTTGACAGTAACCTTAAGTTTGACTTGAAACATGAAGCCTTTAACTCCAACAAGAAAGGGAACTTCTGTCCTGTGCATTTAATATTTGCGTAGGAAAATAAAGGATAAACATTTCCTCAATATATCCCACTATAGAGGCCAAATATTAGCCAAATGTACCAGCGTCCATCATGCAGAGCAGAAAGCAGCACTTTATTTTAACTGATAAATGATGGTACTCTTTGGAGTTTATTATGGAATTTGTGGAGTTTTATTCCTTTTAATATGGTTTCACAGTTCTACCATGATGTTAATATTCCATTGAAATTTGTGCACCTGTAAAAATAAAACCAACATTTTTTTTAAATACATTTGCACTATCAATTTCTTGTAAGCAAGAAAATGTTTTCCCGTAAATTCATTTGAATTGGCTTTGGTAATGATGAAACATTTTCTCATAACTACTGAAATAACTCCACAAAAGTGGAGCTTTTATTATTTAAAATTGATTTGATTTATTGATTCATTTCAAGAATTGTAGTCAAAGCATCAAAGAATTTACACATATTTATCAAACTCATTACAGAAAGATGAAATGTGTAGATTAAAAAGACAGAAAAAAGTCACTTAAATCACATTTGCTTAATTAAATACAGTGATCATTAACTAAAGTATAAGTAGAGCTGGATTTATTGCTTGAAAAGGAGCGGGAAGAAGCAATCTTAGATAATCCCATCAAATCATATTTTTACTTTAATAACTAATAGAAAGAACTTTTGCCTCAAAAACATTCAAATAACTTTAAAAGAAAACTGATTTATTTATCTGATAATATATATTGACTTTTTAAGTAAAGATTAATTTGATACTGATTGTTTTCTTTAAACCCAGCCTTAACACTGTTAACATAGGGGATCCGTTCTTTTTTTTTTAAATATCTTTTTCATAAAATAAAACAGATCCCGGGTTTAATTTCAAATGCCTTAGAAGTTCTGAAAACAAAACCAAAAAAGAGGAACTTTAACAAAAAGTCAAACCACAATGTTCTCAGTCTTTAAGGGGTTTTGTTCATGTCACACTATCTACAGAAGTGCTTTGATGGTTTTCTTGAATTCTCTCTCAAAGTTGTTTTTGAAAATATTTCAAACAAAAAAATTGATTTGATTGAACTCCAGCATATTTCATTTTGCACAGATTGATTCAAACTAAATGGTCAAACATGTTCACTGCCTGAACTAGTCTGGACTTGTTCTGTTCACCACAGGAAACTGTTTCCAGTGTTTTTTGTGTCTCTATTGATTTTGACGTTGATAACCTCAGCTGCATCCTTTTAAACAAAAGCACATTTCTTTATTTCATCTTCAGTTTATGGTTTTATCTATTAGCATCTCTGAAGTTAGCTTTAGAATTACATGAACACTTTGTGTGCTTATTCAAAGACACATTTCATGGTGATGTTGTGAGGCGTTTTCATTCCTACATGTTGCATGATTACGTTAAAAATAGCTAAATCATTTCTTCATTTTTATTGTGTGGTGATAGTTTCAAGGGCGGACTCAGTCAGGCCCAAGACAGAAAAAAAAAAAAAAGAGTCAAAGATTTAGGTAAAATATTAAATTGAAAACTTAAAACCTCAATCAATCAGTTAACAAATGTTGATTTAATCATGTCGTATTTGGTTTTCCAGAGATCTGATTGTGGAGTGGAGGACTGTCCACGACCAGAAGAAGTTTTCCAGTAGAGCAAAGGAAGCATTTTTTTGTTTGTTTTTTTATTAAAAAACCTGTCAGTTGAGTTAATATTTTTGTAACACTGCTGTTATGAATGTTCTGGTCCAGTGTTTTTAACGCGGTGAACACTGTTCTGTGTGAGGTGGCCAGCCCAAAAAGCCTCAGGGGGAGCTCTTCTAAATAAATGCACCAGATCTCCCAGCACCTTCTGCGTCTTTGATGGTAGCTCCTCCCACACGCGGCGGTAGCTTCAGATTTCTAAACACACTTTTGGACAAATGTTGAGGAGCGACTTTTATATTATGCATTTATCAAACATGCTGTGATTATATATTTGTTCAAAAATTTAAGTTTCTCTTAAACATGAAACAATTTAAACAATAAATTACAGTTTAGAAAAGATTTTCACTTTATTTGTTTTTGTGAGGTTTACATGAAACTGCTATTTAATAAACAGGAAGGAAAAACTACAACCTGGACAAACTTTCAACAAATTTAGTTGAAAACTATCATAACTTTTAGGAAAAACAGCTTCAACCTTTTTGTTCCTCAAGTACAAAAAATGCAAATGAGATCATGGAGAGACTGCAGATCAATACAGACTACAGTTTCCTTTTTTTTTTTACTTTTGGTTGCTGGTGTGCTGCAAAGAAAAATTGCACCTTGGCCTTAAATAAACTGTTTTAGCCTGTAAGTCAGGGGTCCCCAAACTCAAAGTCATAGAACTTGACCTTGACCCCACCTACCATCAAAATGAAAAAATGACTAAAAAGGTTAAGTAAGGGAAACACTGATCCAGAATGCAGGGTATTTAATTCAGGAAGTTGATCAGAGAGAACAAACAGTGGTTTGACCAAGGTAGCCTCCTGGAACCTCCAAAACTGGATTAAAAGGAAAAAACTCAAAAACCTAAAGAGACTGCTCCTATGAGTCATTGAAGAGATTCTGCTCTAGCAGCTGAAGTTCTACATTTACCCAAGATTGTGCGTGGACAACAGAAGCTTTATTTCTGTGAAAAACCCACAGAGTTATTTGGTTATTACTGATTTTCTCAAATCTAAAATACTTTTACTACATATATCCTCTCTTTTTATTTAAATAACCCAGAGAGGCTATTTTTTTTTTTTTACTAATTTCATAAAGAGTATTTTTATATGGTGATTATAAATATATATATATATTTATAATTAATTAATTAATTAATTAATTAATATATTAATTTTTGTGAAGAACCCAGAGGATTATTTAATTAATATTTAATTTAATATTTAATTTTAAAATAACCTGTGACCAGAGTTTAAATGCCTGAAAAGTCATTAGATAGACTAAATCCAAAAACGCTTCATGAATTTTGCTTCTGCCTTTTGCCGATTTAAAGAGCAAACTTAAAAACTTTCTACACAGACTCCAAATTGGGAGCACATACCAGTACTTGTGGGAAAAGCTCTTCTCCACCTTGAACTTCACTAAGTCCAAGTACGGGTCCAGAATTTCTGACAACCATCTTCAAGCCGTTCTGAGGGACTCAGCTGCTTCCTCCTTCAAACCAAATGTGGGAGGAAGCGCTGCTGTGTCCTACCATCCAGAAGGACCCACTGACTGACTGAGCTTAAAGAACTGTAAAAGTGTTCATTTAACTGTGTAAATCTGGATACAGCAGCTGTAGAAGGCTGAATACACAGAAAACTGAAATTTATTGCTGATTTATTAAGACAGAAAAAAACAATTCATACGTTTTTTTAATAAATAATTTTGAATTGAATTCAATTTGAAAGCTTATTGCATTGCTGTGGATATCCCTCTATATCTATGTTTCTTTACTTTTAATAAATAGTCAAAACTGTAAATATTTGAAAAGTCCACTCACTTGGCGAGAATCAAGTCGGAATAAAGTTTCGAGGGAAAAGAAATCCAAATGTTGCTCAACTTGAGTGAATCAAAACAGAATGGCGAGTGCGTGTGTGTGTGTGTGTGTGTGTGTGGGTGTGTGTGTGTGTGTGTGTGTGTGTGTGTGTGTGTGTGTGTGTGTGTGTGTGTGTGAAAGCGGAGCTTCATGTAAAATAAGGAGCAGAGAGACGTTTGAGGACCGCAAATGTTTTACGCATCAAAACCGCAGATCCGCGCACCAACATGCATAAACTGACAACCAAAACCCATATTTTGCAACCAGAAGGTAAAACCCAAAGTGTAATCATATTTCTCAGGGAAAGATTTGTTTTCAGTAAATGAATCGCATTTGCATAATGTGCGCTACTAATCCATTGAGGGACTTTAACAATTTTGCGAAAGGTAACAGTAAAGTGTTACATATGCAAATCTTCGTTCTCCTACCATGACAAAGGTGGATAAAGGTGGAGAGGATTTCGTGTAATCCATGGATTAAATGGATTAAAAAACATTTGCTAAAAACTGCATGAAATAAACCAAAGAAGTACATTTTATTTTATTACTATTTTTTTTCTAGTTGATGCTATTTGTTGCTCGCTCTTCTGCACTGTCGTTACTAGCGAGAAACGACATCATCTCGTCTTTTCTGAATTTCTATGCAAATATTGTGTGAAATGACAATAAAACCGACCTTGAATCTCGAAAGGGTTTTACTCACCTCAATGATGGTTTTGTCAATGGTCGTTCTGCACCGCTGAAGGAAAAGGAGAGAAAAAAGGGGGAGGTGAAGTGGGCGGGGCGTCATTGCGTCACAGGAGGAAGTAGGTTGCATAAGTAGGCCTGTCAATCCGCAGGACAACGAAACTAAAAATAGCTCTCAGCCCCAAAAAAAAAAAAAACTTAAAAAAACTTCAAATGAACTCCAAACATCCAGAAAACATCCACGGTGGTTCAGGTTTGTGTCTCTCGGTTTTGAAGTCGAGGTTCGTCGTCGAAAGCTGGATCTGTAAAATTCCAAATGAGCAACAACGACTCTGACATTCCTCCATAAATGCACTCCGACAAAGAGCCATCTTCTGTCCAGAATTTTTCCTCCTCCGGGGGTTAAACTAACGCTGCTGGAGACTCTGCTCGACCCCGAAAACACAACACGTCCTCCTCCTCCAGACACGACTGCAGTGCAGGCAGGAACGCAGGCGCAGACGCGCACTAACACAGTTCCGGTCCGTCAGCTGACATAAAATAGTTCTGCTTGATTGCAAATTTCACATTCATTTACACCACAGATTGGAGAGAAGCAGCAGTTAGTTTTTTCAGTCATGCACATTTCTTTGTTTACATTGTGGTGAATTGTGCCCAAAAGCCTCAGCTCATCATCCTGACCAAACATCTGGGCTTCCTGCCAAAAGGAAGGTGACTCATCCAACACAGCCAGTTCAAGTGGGCCACATGAGAATTTTTGTCTTGTGTGCATGTAATTCCACACACTATAAGAATGCATTGTAATTCATAATTTATTCTTCCCTCACAGAAACTATGAGGTAAAGGTCAAAGTTCTACAATGGATTATACAATCAAAGATGTCCAAGTGCCTACAGATGTGGAAAAAAAGAACTAAAAATGCTGGTTACTTAGAAAAAGTGAGAGTGCTACAACAATTCAATGGGACACACAAACGAATAAGAAACAAACCAGATTGATTTGGGGCCAAGAGGCCTTAAATGTGCATTGGAATATAGATCACACATGAAGGTTTATTCAAGTCGGCACCATTCAGACAAAGCTTTACCTACTTGGGAAGCATCATCATGTCAGATGCAGTACAGTACAGATACAGTGGTCCAGCCATGAGGTGGAATGCCAGGCATCACTGATATAAGTAAAGCTTGTATCTGGGAGAAGTATTTTACTTGATAAGGTGAGATTATTTTCTTCACAGTAAGAAGTTAAATGATTACCAAATATTGATGAGTCATCTGAGAGATCAGCATTAAAATCTCCCATAACAAACACACAAGTGGAGCTGCTATCCTCAATATATGCTTTTATGAATGCTAATTTGTGCAAGAATTCGTCCTCCAATAGGTAAGACTCACAGGGCATGTAAACATTTAGAATTGTAAATTTCTTTTCATCAATGTCGATTTCCAAGCCAACAGCCCAGTGAACATTAAGTCTCACAACATTAACAGCAGCATCATACTTAACATTCCAGAGGATAGCCACGCCCCCAGGAATTCTACCTCGAACGATTCTGGTACTCAGATCAGTGGTGGATTCACCAGCACCATGAAAATCCACATGTAATGAGTTCAGATTGTCCAAGTCCTGTTTGGCAAGCCAAGTTTCTTGCAAACATAATACATCACACTCATTCAAAAGCTTATCAACGACATAGCGACTGGATTTATCAGCAACACTGTGTCCAGTACGCAAGCCACGCGCATTATATGATACAATCCGCATGATGTTTTGTTGTCAAGTAGATTTATAGATTTAAAATTTCTGAATTTTTTCCACTTTGCAAATATGTGTGTTTGCTATAAATCATTTCGCCCTTCCATTTAAATCTAATGTGACTTTCAAGATGGAAAAACAGTCTCTGATTGTTTACCTCCGGAGGAAGCGCGAGGCTTGGGGGTGGAGTTTTACGACTGGTGTCAAGCCAGCCCTCTCTCGTCGAACGGCTGTCAAGTGAGCCCTCTCTCAAATAGGGTGTGCCGCTTTTTTACATACATTGCGGTAACAGCAAGAAAGCCTTCATTCGGGTAAATGAAAAGACTCAGAACTGTCATTATACTTATATGTATATACTATTTACACATACACCCCCCTCCTCGTATATAACTATATATTTATATGTGTATATTTAATTATATGTTTCAGGTGAATTATCAATTAAAGACCAAATTAAAATCACATATTGCCACATCTTGACAAGGCTGTAAAAGGAAAACTCCTAGTTTCCACAGAGTCATTTCACTTCTCACTGATAGTATCCCACCTGGTGACATCACAAAATAAGTTTCAGCTGGATCTGATGTGGAATTTCAAAATAAAACCCAATTGAAATCAGGTATGAATGCAATTTTGCCTTATGTTGACAAGGCTGTAAAAGGAAAACTCCTAGTTTCCACAGAGTCATTTCACTTCTCACTGATAGTATCCCACCTGGTGATGTCACAAAATAAGTTTCAGATGGATCTGATGTGGAATTTCAAAATAAAACCCAATTGAAATCAGGTATGAATGCAATTTTGCCTTATGTTGACAAGGCTGTAAAAGGAAAACTCCTTGTTTCCACAGAGTCATTTCACTTCTCACTGATAGTATCCCACCTGGTGACATCACAAAATAAGTTTCAGCTGGATCTGATGTGGAATTTCAAAATAAAACCCAAATGAAATCAGGTATGAATGCAATATTGCCATATGTTGACAAGGCTGTAAAAGGAAAACTCCTAGTTTCCACAGAGTCATTTCACTTCTCACTGATAGATACCCACCTGGTGACGTCACAAAATAAGTTTCAGCTGGATCTGATGTGGAATTTCAAAATAAAACCCAAATGAAATCAGGTATTAATGCATAATTGCCATATGTTGACAAGGCTGTAAAATGAAAACTCCTAGTTTCCACAGAGTCATTTCACTTCTCACTGATAGTATCCCACCTGGTGAGGTCATTATAAAAGTTTCAGCTGGTTCTGATGTGGAATTTCAAAATAAAACCCAATTGAAATCTGGTATGAATGCAATATTGCCATATGTTGACAAGGCTGTAAAATGAAAACTCCTAGTTTCCACAGAGTCATTTCACTTCTCACTGATAGTATCCCACCTGGTGAGGTCATCATAAAAGTTTCAGCTGGATCTGATGTGGAATTTCAAAATAAAACCCAATTGAAATCAGGTATGTATGCATAATTGCCATATGTTGACAAGGCTGTAAAATGAAAACTCCTAGTTTCCACAGAGTCATTTCACTTCTCACTGATAGATACCCACCTGGTGAGGTCATCATAAAAGTTTCAGCTGGTTCTGATGTGGAATTTCAAAATAAAACCCAATTGAAATCTGGTATGAATGCAATATTGCCATATGTTGACAAGGCTGTAAAATGAAAACTCCTAGTTTCCACAGAGTCATTTCACTTCTCACTGATAGATACCCACCTGGTGAGGTCATCATAAAAGTTTCAGCTGGATCTGATGTGGAATTTCAAAATAAAACCCAATTGAAATAATGTATGAATGCAATATTGCCATATGTTGACAAGGCTGTAAAATGAAAACTCCTAGTTTCCACAGAGTCATTTCACTTCTCACTGATAGTATCCCACCTGGTGACGTCACACAATAAGTTTCAGCTGGATCTGATGTGGAATTTCAAAATAAAACTCAATTGAAATTATGTACGAATGCAATATTGCCATATGTTGACAAGGCTGTAAAAGGAAAACTCCTAGTTTCCACAGAGTCATTTCACTTCTCACTGATAGTATCCCACCTGGTGACATCACAAAATAAGTTTCAGCTGGATCTGATGTGGAATTTCAAAATAAAACCCAAATGAAATCAGGTATGAATGCAATATTGCCATATGTTGACAAGGCTGTAAAATGAAAACTCCTAGTTTCCACAGAGTCATTTCACTTCTCACTGATAGATACCCACCTGGTGAGGTCATCATAAAAGTTTCATCTGGATCTGATGTGGAATTTCAAAATAAAACTCAATTGAAATTATGTATGAATTCAAGATTGCCACATGTTGACAAGTTTTATTTTGAAAGTTTACATCAGATTATTCTGAAACTCTTTTTGTGACTTCACCAGGTGGGATACTGACAATGAGAAGTGAAATGACTGTGGAAACTCTGAGTTTTCATTTTACAGCTTTGACAACATGTGGCAATAATGCTGTATTAACAGAATTCACTGGGGTTTTATTTTGAAATTCCATATCAGATCCCTCTGAAACGTCTTTGAAGACCTCACCAGGTGGGACTCTATCAGTGAGAAGGGAAATGACTCTGTGGAAACTAGGAATTTATTTTTTTCTACAGCTTTATCACCATGTGGCAATGACACATTAATAACTTACTTGAATTGGGTTTTATTTTGAAATTCCACATCAGATCGGTCTGAAACTTTTTTTGTGACCTCACCAGGTGTGATACTATCATTGAGAAGTGAAATGACTCTGTGGAAACTAGCAGTTTTTTTTCTACAGCTTTGTCAACATGTGGCAATGACACAATAAGAACTTATTTGAATTGGATTTTATTTTGAAATTCCACATGAGAACGGTCTGAAACTTTTTCTGTTACCTCACTAGGTGGGACACAATCAGTGGGAAGTGTAATGACTCTGTGGATTCTAGGAATTTTCATTTTACAGCTCTGTCAACATATGTCGATAACGCTGTAATAACAGATTTCAATTGTGTTTTATTTTGAAATTCCACATCAGATCCCTCTAAAACTTATTTTGTGACGTCACCAGGTGGGTCACTATCAGTGAGAAGTGAAATGAGTCTGTGGAAACTAGGAGTTTTCATTTTATAGCCTTGTCAACATATGTCAATTATGCATTCATACCTAATTTCAATTGAGTTTTATTTTGAAATTCCACATCAGATCCAGATGAAACTTTTATGATGACCTCACCAGGTGGGTATCTTTCAATGAGAAGTGAAATGACTCTGTGGAAACAAGCAGTTTTAATTTTACAGCCTTGTCAACATATGTCAAAATTGCATTCATACATAATTTCAATTGGGTTTTATTTTGAAATTCAAGATCAGATCCCTCTGACACCTATTTTGTGACATCACATGGTGGGACACTATCAGTGAGAAGTGAAATGACTCTGTGGAAACTAGGAGTTTTCCTTTTACAGCCTTGTCAACATAAGGCAATATTACAGTCATACCAGATTTATATTGGGTTTTATTTTGAAATTCCACATCAGATCCAGCTGAAAGTTATTTTGTGACGTCACCAGGTGGTTCACTATCAGTGAGAAGTGAAATGACTCTGTGGAAACTAGGAGTTTTCATTTTACAGCCTTGTCAACATATGGCAATATTACATTCATACCAGATTTCATTTGGGTTTTATTTTGAAATTCCGCATCAGATCCAGCTGAAACTTATTTTTTGATGTCACCAGGTGGGATACTATCAGTGAGAAGTGAAATGACTCTGTGGAAACTAGGAGTTTTCCTTTTACAGCCTTGTCAACATAAGGCAAAATTGCATTCATACCTGATTTCAATTGGGTTTTATTTTGAAATTCTACATCAGAACCAGCTGAAACTTTTATGATGACCTCACCAGGTGGGTATCTATCAGTGAGAAGTGAAATGACTCTGTGGAAACTAGGAGTTTTCATTTTACAGCCTTGTCAACATATGGCAATATAACATTCATACCAGATTTCATTTGGGTTTTATTTTGAAATTCCACATCAGATCCAGCTGAAACTTATTTTGTGATGTCACCAGGTGGGATACTATCAGTGAGAAGTGAAATGACTCTGTGGAAACTAGGAGTTTTCATTTTACAGCCTTGTCAACATATGGCAAAATTGCATTCATACATAATTTCAATTGGGTTTTATTTTGAAATTCTACATCAGAACCAGCTGAAACTTTTATGATGACCTCACCAGGTGGGTATCTATCAGTGAGAAGTGAAATGACTCTGTGGAAACTAGGAGTTTTCATTTTACAGCCTTGTCAACATATGGCAATATTACATTCATACCTGATTTAATTTGGGTTTTATTTTGAAATTCCACATCAGATCCAGCTGAAACTTATTTTGTGATGTCACCAGGTGGGTATCTATCAGTGAGAAGTGAAATGACTCTGTGGAAACTAGGAGTTTTCATTTTACAGCCTTGTCAACATATGGCAATTATGCATACATACCTGATTTCAATTGGGTTTTATTTTGAAATTCCACATCAGATCCAGCTGAAACTTATTTTGTGATGTCACCAGGTGGGATACTATCAGTGAGAAGTGAAATGACTCTGTGGAAACTAGGAGTTTTCCTTTTACAGCCTTGTCAACATATGGCAATTATGCATACATACCTGATTTCAATTGGGTTTTATTTTGAAATTCCACATCAGATCCAGCTGAAACTTATTTTGTGATGTCACCAGGTGGGATACTATCAGTGAGAAGTGAAATGACTCTGTGGAAACTAGGAGTTTTCCTTTTACAGCCTTGTCAACATAAGGCAAAATTGCATTCATACCTGATTTCAATTGGGTTTTATTTTGAAATTCCACATCAGATCCAGCTGAAACTTATTTTGTGATGTCACCAGGTGGGATACTATCAGTGAGAAGTGAAATGACTCTGTGGAAACTAGGAGTTTTCCTTTTACAGCCTTGTCAAGATGTGGCAATATGTGATTTTAATTTGGTCTTTAATTGATAAATCACCTGAAACATATAATTAAATATACAAATATAAATATATAGTTATATACGAGGAGGGGGGTGTATGTGTAAATAGTATATACATATAAGTATAATGACAGTTCTGAGTCTTTTCATTTACCCGAATGAAGGCTTTCTTGCTGTTACCGCAATGTATGTAAAAAAGCGGCACACCCTATTTGAGAGAGGGCTCACTTGACAGCCGTTCGACGAGAGAGGGCTGGCTTGACACCAGTAGTTTGCGCTCCCTCTCTGACAGCGTTTAGTCCAAGCAGAGCTGCTATCAGGACAGACGTTCCCTCAAGGTAAGAGCCTTTCTTCTTGATTCTCCTAGATATCAGCTGGTCCAGACCAGATCACTTCTGTTTTTCATGGGGGACTTTTTTAAAAGTTCATTTCTGGTTCTGTTCAGATGTGGAAAATGTTAGATTATGAATGAATCCCTCTCTCGATGTTGTCAAACCGGCAGAACATCAAGACAGAGGGATTCTGTCGGGGGGGCGGGATATAGGTTGGAGAAGACTCACTTTACCCTCACGGATAAAGAGGACTTTAACTTGACAGTGAAACGTGTTCAACGAAGGTAAAGACTGTTTCTGGAAAAGAAAGAAAGAAAGAAGGACTGTGTGCCTCTCAAAGTCTTAGCGCGTTTTTTTTTTCTCCTGGTCTGCAAAGCTGGTGTAAAAAAAAAAAAAAAAAAAAAAAGGAACCTGCGCGCGTACATGCGCCGCGCTGCAGTTCTAACCAGCCAGACAACTGACAACAAAAAAGACACCTCCAAAGACAAATGACAACAAATAGAAAAAAAGAACAACAAACAGCCACGAAGCATAGTTAACCCCTCCCTATCACCCCAAACGTTCTGCATTTGTCCCATTTCAAGGTTCAAAACTGCATTTAGGTTAGTAACTGAGCTGCATTTACGCTCCAAGTCTTGAATTCTCTTCTTTTGAGGTGATCAACTGTTAAAATCGTTTTCCAACTGTGGATGTTTGTACAGAGCGGATAAGAAGTTTAGAAACTTGGTAAAAGTAACAGTAGAGATGACTTTTTCTCTAATAGAGTGATTACTCATTACCTCAGATAAACAGAACTTTACGGCTGTGACTCATGGATGAAAACACCGCTCCCATCAGTCTGACAGTACTATCACACCTCTGTCCTGGGGCAGCTGCAGCTATCAGTAGCCACCATCAGCAACTGGAAAAAAGGCATGGAATCCAAGCCTTTATTATTATGACAAGATGTGTACTCTGTGAGAGCGTTCATGTGTGGACATGTGGTGACATTTCCTTAACTATTCCCTCTGTAGTGGTTTATCTTCACATTGTTCTTGCTGCATCCTAACAGTTTGTAAATTAACCCTTATTGTTCTGATGTTACGTCTTGATTGTAAATTAAATTCATTTAAAGTCTGTTTATGTTTTGACTTCTATCTTCTCAACTCTACGACTTTCCTCTTAGATTCTTCTTTCATGGTAGCCCCAATACGCCATAGGACAGTAGAAAATCAGATAAACTAGCAAAAAAGATTCCTAAAGATGTAAAGTGTCTTGGTAACAGACTCCAGCTCAGCTTCTGGTCTGAAATAGGAAGATCAACATGAATTCAGTTTCACAGAATAAGATGTTCCAGTTTTGGATGTGTGTCCATCACGTCCAGCAGCCTCTATCAACCCACAGCGCTGCTGTTCAGCTCTGTGTTGCTCACACTTCTCTCAGGAAAGAGTCAGTAATGTTCCATCTTCTCTGTTCTTGGTGTTTCTAGATGACTGTTTCCTGCTTCAAAGCCTCTGATCCAAACATCAGGAATGCAGATGTTCTGTACCTTGAAAGCAACGACAATCACAACCTGTGGAATGGAACGGCTCCTCTTTGCTCCTCGGTGTCTCCTCCTGCTCCTTCCAGATGCTTGGTGTGCTTTCAGGATTCCCTTTATGCCGTTTGCTCCTATCTACTAGAGGAGACTCCGGTCATGGAAGGAGATGGAAACATCCAGATAGCAAAAAGTGGTAAGAGACGACTGAGACTCTCAGATCTGATCCGATCTGTTAGTGTTTTATAGCTTCAATGAATGAATAACTGATGAAATAAGTCATTTAATTTGGCCAAATAGGAAACATTTGACCCCAAAGAGGGAAAACAGAAAACTGAACCTTCTTCTCTCTTCTTTTGCAGATTGTCCCACATTTCAGGGTGAGTGTTTGATCCTCCTGTTGTGTTTATGTCATTGTGTTTTAGTTACTAATCTAATTAGAGAATTGTTTTTCAATATAATTGGAAATTCAAAATCTAAATTTATTGAGTGTTCCTGCAATTTGAACCAATGAATGAACGAAGCTTTATTTATATAGTACTTCACAACACCTTCAGAGAACCAAAGTGCTTCACAATAAAATGAAGACAGAACAATTCATTGATGGTCGTTTCCAAGAACCCCAGAATCACAGAAAAACTCAAATCCATTAATTCTAGTTACAAACAGACATGTTTACATCCATCTAAAAATGATTTGAATTAAATCAATTTGTGTTCATTTTCTTTTTTTTTTTTTTTTTTTAAATAAAGTACTTTTTAGTACACCTGATGTATAAAGCATGCTTTATAAATAAAGTTTTGTTTGATTAGTGTTTAGTCTGATCAATAAAAAACAGATCAGAAAACAGAAAAGCTTCTCTGAACCTTTTAAAAACATCAAACACACATCAGCATTCTGCAGGTGATTCAGATGATTTATAATCATTTCTGATTCTTATGTTTTTTTTTATCATCTGGTCTGTCTTCAGCAGCATGGTGGATCATTTTACTGATCGTCTTCATCCTCCTCTTCTTCATCCTTTTCGTTGGTGTGGGGATTTGGAAGCGAGATGAGATCTGCCTCATGTTCCAGGAATTCAGGTGTGTTTGTGTAAAACACAGCAGGAAGTCTCTGTCTGAACTGTTAACATCTAATTGAGTCTACAGAATAACAAAATTCTTTGCTTTGTAACTTATTACTGTTTAGATTAATCTACTAATTTGTTGTCAAATTTTATCACAATAATTTTCCCCAACTTTGATTTATTTTCTTTTTTTTTTTTTTTTTTTTACAAAGATCTACACTTTAGAGTGCTTTTACTTTGAAATGCTGATATTCTGCTGTCTTTACCTTATCCAGATTTTGTTTTCCTTTCTTTTATTCTCTGGACTTCATGAATGTCAGCTTGAGTTTCTGATGAATATGTTTTGTTTACAGAAGGAAGATCGGGGCCAAGTTTGAGGAAGAGGAAGATGAAGCTGAGAATTCTGACTCCCCTCGTGGTCCTTTTCTGTGTTAAAACAAGCAGGGCTGTCTAAGTGTGCCTGATGAAATTTTACAACCACAACAAAAACATTGCTACAAATAAACCCCACACTTTTTAATCACCTTTAAACTTTGTGTGACTTTAATTATTCTGGTTTCTCTGATCATCTTTATTTTCATTAATAATCTGATGACTCAGCATTTTCTGAAGCGCCTCTGCTGCTGTCCACAGATGGCGTCCTCCATCAGAAAAAGGTTTAGGATGTGAGCCTTTCAAAGCTGAAGACTGTTTCTGTGTGAAGTTTTTCCAACCAAATAAAATGAAGGAGCGCTCAAGCATGACGTGCAGAAAAATGAACAAACAGGCGGTTCACAAAGTAACGTCAGGAAAGTAGGCCAAAGAAAACTCTTGAAACCTTTAAGAAGTTTTACTGCAGATTAAAATAAAAAGTTATGGCCAAAAAGCAGCAAATGTTCATATTTCTGATCAAATCTGGAGGGGGGAGGGCAGTCTTCCAAAAAACTTACAACAGACGTTTTTATTTCTGGAGATTTGTTGCAGGTTGGATCCTAGAGGTTCAAACAGGTTCTAGTTTCTGTTGGATCCTAGAAATCAATGTTTCAAGACTTTAGTGTGTTTTGATACAGGAATCTCCGGCCGGTACCAGGCGTCGTGTAAACAATGCACCAGCGGATAGATTCAGACCCAGAAATGGTGGAAAACAGTCCAAGGGAGTAACAGAGGTACTACTGCGTTCATTAGGTGATGAGGAGCTTCAGGCGTCTTCCATAGAAATAGGAGAAATTCCACTGATAAACAAAACAATTGAACTTGACCTTAAAGCCGTGAACCAGCCAAACCATGAAGAGAGTCGCCTCACAGTTTATGTTCAAGTAGGAAAGTTTAAAAATTGAAACTGAAGGAACAGTTTAGTGTAGAAGTCCATCAGTGGATGAAGGACCACAGACAGAGCAGAGAATGTGAATAGTGGTTGTGTTTTCTGGAGGAAGATCCTTGATTAGACGATTTCTGAATGAAATGACACGAACCATCAACCCAGACAACTAGTCAACTCTTTCTGACTCACCTCCTGTATTTAATGAGGCAAACTGCTAAGCCAGCTACTAAGCTAACTACTAAAAAAGTGATGATGATGGAGACAACAACAGTTAGAGCAGTCGGAGCAGCAGTCGGCTCAGTAGTTGGAGCAGGTGTTGGAGTTTCAGCTGAAAGTGAACAAAAAAAGGAAGAGTTGATCCTAACAAAAACATCCAAAATGGAGAGAAATGCAGATCAGAGTCAGTGAGGTTTACCTTTCTGGATCAGCTGATCACAGACTGCAAAAAACAACAAAACAAACAGTTAGAGTCCCCTTCTTCATGTGAAACAGTAAAATGTCAGGTACTGCTGGTTAGTCTTGGAGGAGCAGCTTCTGGTATCTAAGCCAGAATTCCTTCATGAGAACGGCGTCACGCCGCTTTGGCCTAAAGGTCATTAGTGTCAAAGCTTTGCTGCCAAGCAGAAAGTTTCTGTTACTTTGTGTTCAAGTGACTCTTTGTGTCTCATCAGGTTTTCCTGTTGGAAGCCTCAGCTTTGTCCACTTCCTGTCTGACTGTACTTTCTCTGACGGGGGGGGGATCTGCTATTCTACTTCCTTCTCAATGGTCTAGTGCAGTGTTTTTCAACCTTTTTTGAGCCGCGGCACACTTAAACCTTGACAAAAATCTCGCGGCACACCAGCATTCAAAAAAAAAAAAAAACAAAAAAAAAAAACGGGAGAAACTCAGTCTGTTTTGAACAGTTCCTCCACAATCTCACATTCTTTTTTTTATAATTGTGGCAGAAAAAGCTGGAAGTTGCAGCTGTTTTTTTCTCTAAAAGATGTAATAAAAGTTAAGTTAAAAGATTTAAAAACTGTTTGATTTGTGTTCGTTGTGGTTTCAAGACGTTAAGAGGAGAGACGAGTTGGGTTACTTCTAACCTAATGCATCATGGGAGATGTAGTTCAATAATCCGCCGAATGCAGAACGACCAGCGTCTCTGAGCTTTATTGTTTTGATCACTTGTTCCACAGTCTGATACCGGATTCTGTGGAAAGCTACACCGCTAAAGACGAGCTTTAGCTGGTATTTTATTTGAAACTGAGCGACTTTATCAGCAGAATGCACAACAAGGAAGTGAAGACTTTAACCACTTCTGATTGGTCAGACTGATGACACGTGATTAAGAATCCAAGAATGATTGGTGGAGACAGTTAAAGGGGCGGGACTTTTGCTAAAACGGAGATTAAGCTGCAGCTAAATCGGTACCGTCATTTTTTTATCAAAATGTCTTTAATAGAATCAAATAAACACAAAGAAAAAAGTATTTTATGATCTGTCATATTCCTTATTTCTTAGTGTTTTTTAGGGCTTGTTTGGATGAACAAAGAGGTGAAATCCTGGAGATCATAAATGTTTCAGTTGAGGGCAATTTCCCACGGCACACTGGTTGAAAAACAACTGGTCTAGTGGAAGAGTGTCTGCCCTGAGACAGTTTGGGTCATGGCAAAGACTTTAAAAATGGGACCCAATGCCTCCCAGCTTGTTTACAGTTTACAAGGTCATGGTTTGACCTCTGAGAGCCTCACTAGTCACCACTCCTGCTTCAGCAACACCTGAACTGCAGTTTCTCCATTCAAACATGAGAAACTGAAAAAGGGCGAGTTCATCACCCAGCTGTTGGCTCACCACATCTGGAGATCTTGATTTCTCTTGAACCCTCCATCCGCAGATCCACTCTTTCAGGCAGGTGTCGACAAACAGCAAAGACCTGCTCGCCGCTGCAGACCTCACATCTGCCATTGGACAAAGCGTCTGTGATATCAGAGCAAGGGGGGAGAGGTTTCTGGAGGTCGTCTCGATTCCAGAACTCCCCAGTGTCTGAATGCTTGTCGTACAGCTGCGAGGCTTTCAGGGCAGCTGGGTCAGATGAGTTGTAACACGTGATGTTTTGAGGCATTCTACAATCAAAGAAAAAAAAAGCATGTCATCAGTTAAGTTTTATTTGGAAAACTAGATGCAGAAACAAAGGGGAATTCTCCTTTTTCTGATAAAGAAATGAAAACGTTTTGAAAGGGGATCAGTGGAATGTTCTTAATTCCTTAATCCCAGCTAAGAACAATTTTCAGCTCATACGTCAGTGACGTATTTGTAGCCGACACGGGACAAAAACCCAGCAGTTAACCTGAAGGTGAGAATGAAGAAGATTCTGGATTCAAACCTGACAGGCGAGCCGTTTACTGTAGAGAGCAGGAGGAGAGCTGCCAGCAGGAAAAGCATCGTCCAACACATCTACAGCTTCCTCTGCTGGGATTTTTATGAGCTCACCTGTAAAAAGAATGAAAATTAAGGACTGTTCAATACAGTGAACTCAAAATTAATAATGGAGATCTGTTGAGTTTCAGGTTATCTTTGTGCTGTGAAGGAAAACATTTCAGCTGATGGAATAAACTATCGTTTTGTCTGATGATGTTCCTGCAGATCTTTGATATTTTTGTTGAACTTTGTGAAAGCCAAACCATCTGATGCCGGATTATTAATAGAAGCTGAGGGCTGAAACAGACACATGTTCACACGTTTCACCCAAATAGAGTGTCTGTAAGTCAGACAGTAAAAGGCTGCAGAAAAACTGAAGTGGATTTAGTGGTGGAATGGCCTGCTACTTCATCTGTGTGAGAGAACTCACTTCAAACATACCATCATCTTATTAGCTTCTGAAAAGTATCGTCATAAACTGAAACAGTTTAACTCCTCTTTTTGAAAATGTTTCGGAGCATAAAACCAATACTTTAAACTTTAAAACCAGAGTCCTGGAAAACACAAGATGCATCTGAACTCTTTATTTCACAAGTGCATGATGCTAACAAACATCAAACGCTCATGGACAAGCTTCAAAACGACAGGGACCTCAAAGGTTTTCAGGGTAGGAGCACCCCCACCCAGGAATATTTTCAAAATTAGGGACCTAATGGCATTTTTCAGGCATCCGGGCAATTATCTCAGCTTTTTTAAAGTAAAGCATCCTGATTGAGTAATAACACTGCTCTTTAATTTGTTAGAAGAGATACAAAATATTATTTTTTTTTAAAAACACATCATACTACAGAGCCTGTGATATGACATGGTTAAAACAAAAAAAAACATTGTTCCCACAAAATAATATTCTGAGATACATTTATCCAGTTGTATCTGAAAGCACCACAGTCATAGGGACATGTTGATTGGTCGAGATGCATTTAGGGAAATGGGCGATGCATGATGTAGCCTTCGGATGTACAATGACTGCTAGCAAGTATGTTTATAAAAGACAAGTTACCTCAGCATGTCCTGAATATTATTATTCGTGTTCAACCCTAAACTACAACATCCCATACTGCAGTGGCATGACAAGCAGATGAGCTCCAGTTGGAGCGTGTTTGCTTGTCATGCCGGCAAACGGACAGCTGGCTCTGCACAGTATGGAGAAGCAGCCAGCTCGGGCATCCTAAATGTTATTTTTCTTATTTTCATTGAGACAATAATAAATAGACCCTGTAGTTTCAGTCTTGATTTTATTTTTCCCCTCTTGAACGAATGTGGGTCACAGAGACGCTGAAATAGCGGCGGATAGCGGCTTTTGCGGCAGGACGGAGACCGTACCGGGATGTGAATGAACCCAGACATGAAAACATGATTCCTGATGCTTTTGCAGAGCTTATTAAAATACATAAATCTGATCTCTAAACATCCTCCGCATCTTGAATGCAATGTAATGAGACACACACAGACAGAAATGGGAAGATATCTGCTGTGAATCCAAGTATTGCTCACACCCGTGTCTTTCAATTATATTGTCAATTATATATATTTTAAATTATTATGTTATTCAATTATATGAATTATTGAATTGTTCCCAAGAATTAATAACGAATTAAAGATTTATTTTACCAATGTCAGCTCTGTGGGCTCCATATCATAAAGTACTTAGTTTACACTTTACAGTTTTACTGTATAAATAACGTATTGTAATGTATGCAGGAATTGAAAGCTGCAGAGAAACTCATTACGATTTCTACAGTCACCACATCAAGAACAACTAGAAAGAAGAAAGCCGAAATGCAAACAAAGAGGAAGTCTCATTTAAAACACCAAAACCACTTTTTCTAACTTCTTTGTTGATTTCTATGTGTTTTGGGCATTTTCACACAGTCAATGAAGTGTTTAATTTTCCATCACAAATAAATTCTTGTTGTTTTCTTTAGAACAGAAGCCCAACACTGAGCTGAAAAAAGCCTCCCTGTAGCCCCCCTCGTGAGGAGAGCTGTCAGTCAAAAGTAATTCATAAATGTTATGAATACGTTTGAAAGTGCAATCTGTTTGAAATGTTGCCTTCATGTGATTATACTGCGATGGGAGCGGCCGCTCCGCCATGGAGGGGGGCAGGGAGAGACGCACCGGGGAGCATCAGGGACAGAGTGGAATGAACCGTTAAGGAAGGGCTGCAGGGAGAGAGCATCCCGCCATGCAGACGGAGGCGGTTGCTCAAACCTTGGAGGGAGGAGGGTGCCGCTCGCTGCTGGGTAGGGCTGCCGGGAGAGGAGTGTTTGTATGCGGGGGGGGGGGGGGGGGGGGGGGTGCTAGGTGCCTCCTGGAGCAAGAATAGGGCCGTTGCCGTCAGTGGCGCCTCCAGAAATTTTTCATGGGGGTGGCCGGTAGGGGGCCACATTAAATCTTGGGGTGGCACACAAAAACCATGAGCTATATTTTTTAAATTCATTCTACCAAACGTAGTAAAACAACCTTTAGAAAACCAACAGAAAGATAAACGCCTACTGATAGTTTGTAGAACATGAACTTATAGTAGATACTACTAGTATAATAACTAATAGATTCTAGTAGATACCATTAGTAGATACTACTACTGATATATATTTATTTTTTTTTGTTTATATTTCATGCTTAGGTGTGTCTGCTTGGGCTGTTCGGCTCTTGACTGGGAGATATCTATAATAAACAAAAAAGGAAATCTGTTGTTCTGAAATAATAATAAAAATATCCTTCCATGGTAATTATTAATTATATCTGTTGACATTTCTATTCAGACTAATAAACATGAAACATTTTTATTATTAGGGTAACATAATTCTAACTTCACCTGTTGGTCCAGGAACAGGTGGAGCCCCTTTAGCTGAGTTCTGCCTCGTTTCTCTGACCAATGATGCTGACTGTCCTTCATCTGATGCGTCTCATCTTTGTCTTCCTCATTCTCTTCTGTCATTCATGCTGCTCTGTCTCATCTTCCTCCTCACTACTCCTCTGTCTCCCCTACCATCTCTTTCCCTCTTTCTGCTGTACTTTTCTTCTTAAAATAAGAATATATGTTGAATTTCTCTTCATTCTCTGAAAATTGACAGACACAAGCATAAACTAATGACTATAGGTAACTCTGTGGAAACAAAAACACATCAAAATGTTGTGGTAACACAACAACCAGTGCTTAAATAGTGCCATGAAAATGAGTGGCGCGTGTGACAGGGACATCCTTTTTACGTATTAATAAAAAGTAATGGCACATCCACCACCGCTGATGATGATGTGGCGTATTTGCACCAAGTATTTGCAAACAATACAGATCTAAAGTACAGTAAACAGATTGTTAAAGACCCACGGAAAATATTTAACAGGAAAAGAAACGTAGCATTTTGGGATGTGTGATTGTGTGTGTGCGTGCATGCGTTCTCGCGCGCACGCGTGTGTGCGTGCTGAAACCGGTGCTCGCGCGATGCAGGAAGAGAGGGGGGGGGGAGCGCGTGTGAGTGTGTGGAGCGCATACACGCGCGGTCAGTCGCCGTTTTGGACTTGAGGAAAAAGTAATAAAGAAAGTTCATCTTTAGTGACTGAGACGGGTTCTTTTGTCTGACCGGCCCGGAGGCTCTGAAGGTTCGAACGCGGAAGTGAACCCCGCGTCTTATTCATTCTGCGTCCAGCGGCTCCTCTGTAGATGTCTGCGCACTCAAAGGCAGCAGGGAGGGGAGGGGGTGAGGGCCGGTTTAGGTGATCAGAGCGACTTGCCGCCTGCTTGCTGGCTGTGCATTTGGGATGAAACGCACAACTGATGCTACCACAGCTTATAGTGGCTAGTGGGGTGGCCACTGGGGTGACCAAGTGTCGGAGAGGGGTGGCCGTGGCCACCCCTGGCCACCCCCTGGTGGCGCCACTGGTTGCCGTTATGACATTAAGACATAAAAAGAATGCAGCACTGTGGGGGAAGGGAATGGGGGCAGCACGACCTCTGTACAGTCACAGTGTATTTGTTGTGTATCTGTTGTGTATTTCTTGTATATTGTGTATTTGTGTTGTATTTATCCGCCACGTCCGTTTTCATATATTATTGTCCGACAAAAGCGGTCACTGGCCTAACATCAGCATCTACGCTTAAAAATCAGTAACAATACCTACGTTTACGGAACTTTCTGGTTTCTGTGCTGTAGGTCCAGCAGTTTTACTCTGTCTGCATCCTCCAGTTAAAAAAAAAAAATCACGCATGTTTTCGCTGCTTCACATAAAAAACTCCACGCGCGTGAATTGACAGAACACCGCGCGCGCGCGCCTGGACTCTGCACTCCTTCAATGCGGACATTAGAGGCGGAATAATTTGACGTGAACTTCTCATTGCATCACACACTGATGTTTTTCTGCGAGGTACTAAATAAACGGGACTTTTTTCCAACATTGATGTCCCGGTGAACGACACAAGGCAGGAGATACAAAATAACGTAAAAATAATCCCTCGGAGTACTCACTTTGCTTTTTCTGCAACAACACCTGAACGCGTCAAAACTTTACCGACGAAATTTCAGGACTTTGATCAAGCCAATAGTCAAAATGGATTAAAATTGTTCACTGAAAGTAAACTACTGGTACATAAAATGAACCAAACAAAAGTCAGACGTGTACTCACCAGCGATGCTGTATCATCTGAGAGAAGATTCCCGCAGTTTAATGTTAAACGGTGATGCGAGCAACTGGAGGAGGAGGAAGAGTGGCGGAGGTGGGAGGTGTCCCATTCTAAATAATTACAAAGGTTGGCCTCCAGCGGACATTTTTGAAACAGAAAGTACCTCTCTCAGCCCCCCCCCCCAAAAAAAAAAAAAAAAAAAAAAAAAAAAAAAAAAAAAAACCTTAAAAAAACTTCAAATGAACTCCAAACATCCAGAAAACATCCACGGTGGTTCAGGTTTGTGTCTCTCGGTTTTTAAGTCGAGGTTCGTCGTCGAAAGCTGGATCTGTAAAATTCCAAATGAGCAACAACGACTCCGACATTCCTCCATAAATGCACTCCGACAAAGAGCCATCTTCTGTCCAGAGTTTTTCCTCCTCCGGGGGTTAAACTAACGCTGCTGGAGACTCTGCTTGACCCCGAAAACACAACACGTCCTCCTCCTCCAGACACGACTTTTAGTTTTTTTTTTCCTTCTTCCTTCAGACACAACTGCAGGCAGGAAGCAGGCGTGGTAACACGGTTCCGGTATGGTTACAATAACCGGTCCGTCAGCTGACCTAAAATAGTTCTGCTTGATTGTAAATTTCACATTAATTTACACCACAGATTGGAGAGAAGCAGCAGTTAGTTTTTTATTCATGCCCATGTCTCTGTTCATATTGAGGTGAATCCTGTCCAAGCGTGTCAAACAATTGTTAATAGTTCATCTTGCAACAAATCTGGGCTTCCTGCCAAAAGTGCAAGTGACTCATAGAACAGGGGAAGAAACACAGCATACAGTTCAATGCAGAGAACAAATTTCACACACTGAGGTGTCTTTCTGGGAACTTTTCTTCCCAAATGAACACAAACTTTTCCATCCAAACAACTATTGGATGTCTGTACAGAGCAGATAAGAAGTTTGGGAACTTGGTAAAAATAGTAGAGATGACTTTTTCTGTAATGATTGATTACTCATTACTTCAGATAAACAGAACTTCACGGCTGTGGCTCAGGTGGTTGAGTGTGTGAATGGGTATGAAAACAACGCTCCTGTCCGTCTGACAGAGGAGCATGAATGCCACCTCTGTTAGTCTGCTCTGGGGCAGCTGGACCTGGAACCAGCATCTGGCAAAAGGGCAGATAAATCCAAGCCATGAGTTCACATCCAAGATGTGTACTCTGTGCCAATGTTTATGTAGACATTTGTGGTGAAATTTCCTTAACTATTCCCTCTGTAGTGGTTTATCTTCACATTGTTCTTGCTGCATCCCAACAGTTTGTAATTTACTCCTAATTGTTCTGATGTTACATCTTGATTGTGAGCTGAATTGATTTAAAGTCTAATTATGTTTTGACTTCTATCCCCTCAACTCTACGACTTTCCTCTTAGATTCTTCTTTCATGGTAGCCCCAATACGCCATAGGACAGTAGAAATGGAGATACACTAGGAAAAAAGATGCCTAAAGATGTAAAGTGTCTTGGTAACAGACTCCAGCTCAGTTACTGACCTGAAACAGGAAAATCAACATGAATTCAGTTGCAGAGTGGAAGTGTGCTATATGATTTTGTATTTTTGTTGTGTTTAGACTTAGATTTGGTACGACGCAGTTTACACAGAGCATGACTATCTGCATAATTTACCTTTATGGAATAGAGATGTTTATCGAAAGTCTTTGTTTTCAAGAAATGGTTGGAAAAGAGTCTTTTGGCGATTAATGGAATTATATTGATCGCAACATTTTTAGCGAAAAACATAGTTTGGTCTGTGCATTAAAATATAAAATTAAATCAATTCCAATCCCCACTCAAACTCTAGCTCGGTGTGGCAATATATAGTTTCCTGTTGCTGCTGAGCGCCGCCACCAGAAAACTAAAGTCAACAAACAGCGCAGAAACAGGAAACCCAGAGCAGTGCTATAAGAAAATGAACAAATATTTATTATCCAAAAATATAAAAAAAATACCTATGCCAAAAGACCCACAATAAAACAAAAGAGTTGAATACAAAGACCCGACCACCATTATGCTGAGTCACGCCAAGCCCACACTCAGCTGAGCCCATCAGGCGCGTTTTCAGTCCCCGCTGTTAGAAGCGGCTATTTGCTTAAAACACAAGTTCACTGCTACGAGTTATTTTGAAATGTATATCCACAGTATAGATCACAGTACAACTTACTCGACTAAGTGTTTTTTTTTTTAATCTTTTTCAATAAACAAGCAGTCTATAAATAAAGCTTTCTGTGTTAATAATTGGGACAATCCTCTAATTTTAAGATCATCATTTCAGAAAGCTCTCTAAACACATTTCAAGCAGACTTGACATTGTTGTATTTTTGTTAGCATATTTAATTAGTGATATGTCATTCAGTAAAGTGGTGAATAACGAGGCCTGCTGTGTTTCTGTGCGTCTGTGCGTGCGTGTGCGCGAGGGCGTTTGAATCATATTGCGAACTAAATTGTATCTTTTGCTTGTTTCTTCTCTTTTTTTGTCTTTTTTTCTGACGTTTATTGTTTCTCATCTAAACCTTCGATGCAGAGGATCCTCTGGAAAACGAGCAGTTGAATCTAAAGAGGATCTCATCCTCATTTTTACATGTTTAGATAAATAAAATGTTCTTGAATGAAAACCGAATCACAGAAATTCGACATTCGATTAGAAAATCATTTGCACGGATTAAAAAAAAAACAGATGTATTTGCAATTTAAATTGCCCGACCGCCTCCGCCTCTGTCAAGTTTAATGCACTGATAGAGGAAAACTGGTCTCTGATTAGTCATTAGACGGTCGTACTGAACCATTTTGTTGATTTTAGTAGAACTAGACATCAGTCAGAGCATCATCCTTGTGATATTTTTCTCAGCAGTTTTCCAAAGCTCTAAATTAAGCAAAATCTGCAAACTTTTGAAAAAGTAAATTAACGGAAACACGTGAAGCCGATGTTTAGAGAGATTTGTTAACTCTGCGTGTCTG
The DNA here is from genome assembly GCA_023969325.1 of Oryzias curvinotus. Lineage (NCBI taxonomy): Eukaryota > Metazoa > Chordata > Actinopteri > Beloniformes > Adrianichthyidae > Oryzias > Oryzias curvinotus. Next base: position 36,263,840 of record CM043719.1, on the reverse strand, counting down.
AGTTTTATGGTCACCAGTTGAATATGATAGAATCAAGTTAATATTTCATGAATTAGAAATTGATAATCTACTAAATTAAAGTCATAACCATTTGAGGCTAAAGGCTGTTTACTATGTTTCTTCACAATTTCACCAATAATACTAAGTCTTTTAGTCAGGTAACATTTATTAAAGTAAAAGAATTGACAGGAATCTAGGCCTCTAGAGGAAGATTCTTGAGACACTTTTTATGTCATGGGAACCTATAATTATAGTCCTGTCTCCTTCTGACACTGGTACTTTGCAAGCACATGTATGACTGTTGTTGTTTGTGCCCAATGAGGTTGTTCCTTAACGTCCATTTGAATGGAAATTACATTTACAAACCACAACTTTGACTCTCGTGGCTATAATGTAAATGCAAGGTGGCTACTGTGTGCCAGTTATTTGGGGAGAAGAAAGGGGAGGGACTTAAACATGTTTTTATTGAAACAACATGCTTCTCCTTGGTCTAGGACAGGGCTATTCAACTAACATTTAAAGAGGTCAGGTTACACAATATTTTTTGACCTGCATGTAATCAGATAAAGGTTTCACCAGTCAGAGGCTGTGTTATCTAATGCATCATGTAATCCAGGTTTAAGCCGTCCAGCGGTTCTTCAATAAGACCAGGGGCCTCATTTATAAACGTTGCGTACGCACAAAAGAAGGCGTACGCCACTCTCCACGCAATAGTTGAGATTTATAAAAAGCAAACTTGATGGGAAAATGTGCGGTCCTTCACGCAAGCTCTGACCCAGGCGTACGCACAAAAACGGGTGAAATGAGAAACGGTGACACCGTCTGCAGATGGAAGAAACACGTGAAAGTGAAAATGACAATACTGCCTCTCATAAATAACATGAAGACTTCATAAAGCAAGTCTCACAATGAACAGCTACATGAACACCCGTTTGATCCATCAGCAGGGAAACAAAAAAAAAATCAATCGAAAATTACAACAGAAATTCAAATGAACACATATTTGCAAAAAAAAGTGAAATATGTTCTGCAATATTGGCATGTTATGCAATTCATCCTCTTAAATAATATAGTTAACAGAACGAAATAATGTACAAAACTGATATTCTCATCAATGTGTCTGTCTGGAGGAGCAGATATAGTCAAAGTCAAAGTCAAAGTCAGCTTTATTGTCAAATATGCTGCATCCGTAAGACATACAGCACAGATGAAATTGCTTTCCTCTCACCCCACAGTGCAAGCAGCATATAAAATAATAAATAAACGACTTAAAAAATACATTCTTTTAAAAACAATAAAGCCGATAGAGCCGCTGCGTGTGCACGCGCCGCCAGATGCGTGTGAATCAGACAGACAGACGGACAGACAGACAGACAGACAGACAGACGTATTAATTGTTCACTGAGGAAAGTTGCTTTCATAGTAAAACATTCCTTCATAAGCTACAGAATTATGGTATTCATGCATATGCCTTTAGTTTGTTTTATTTTTGATAAAACAATGTATGGCGTATGTCTCAACCATTCAGAAAGCAACAAGAAATTACATTTGATGAACAATTTCCCATTTCCACGTGGATTATTACCGACATCTGTAGCTTGTCAGATGCAATTAAATGGATGGAAATAAAATGCTCCATCACAATGACGCACAGTGGCTGATCTTGGATCTTAGAAGATGTGGCAAATGGAAGAATTTGGAGTGAACGCATCAGGACCAGTGGCTTATGGGCCGGTCCCGACTTCCTCGAGCCGTCCTGTTGGAGCATTTGGGGGTGTGTCACCCGGTGCATCAGGTGACGAAATCAAAGAAACGTAACTTCACTCGATGTGAAGTAGAAGTTATCGTTGGCGAGGTGGAAAAGAGGAGAAAAATGTTGTTTGGAGGGCACAGTGTGGGCATTACTAATGCCGAAAAAGCACGTGAGTGGCAAACAGTGACAGACGGACATCAAAGTCGGGGCAAAAAACGTCTGGCGCTGCATCGCTAGAGTGTGTCTGCCACGGGTGGGGGACAGGGGACACCGGAGCTGACCCCTCTTGATGAGAGAGTGGCGGCAATTATTGGGGAGTCCCTTTTACGTGGAGTAGTGACTGAGGCGGGGGGTGGGGGGTGTCGGGGAGGACACCGACGCACCTGATGCACCGGGTGACACACCCCCAAAAGCTCCAACAGGACGGCTGGAGGAAGTCGGAACCGGCTCATAAGCCACTCGTCCTGATGCGTTCACTCCCAATTCTTCCATTTGCCACATCTTCTAAGATCCAAGATCAGCCATTGTGCGTCATTACGCATTGTGATGGAGCATTTTATTTCTATCCATTTAATTGCATCTGACAAGCTACAGATGTCTGTAATAATCCACGTGGAAATGGGAAATTGTTCATCAAATGTAATTTCTTGTTGCTTTCTGAATGGTTGAGACATACGCCATACATTGTTTTATCAAAAATCAAACAAACTAAAGGCATATGCATGAATACCATAATTCTGTAGCTTATGAAGAAATGTTTTACTATGAAAACAACTTTCCCCAGTGGACAATTAATACGTCCGTCCGTCTGTCTGTCTGATTCACACGCATCTGGCGGCGCGTGCACACGCAGCGGCTCTATCGGCTTTATTGTTTTTAAAAGAATGTATTTTTTAAGTCATTTATTTATTATTTTATATGCTGCTTGCACTTTGGGGTGAGAGGAAAGCTATCTCATCTGTGCTGTATGTCTTACGGATGCAGCATATTTGACAATAAAGCTGACTTTGACTTTGACTTTGACTATATCTGCTCCGCCAGACGGACACATTGACGAGAATATCAGTTTTGTACATTATTTCGTTCTGTTAACTATATTATTTATGAGGATGAATTGCACAACATGCCAATATTGCAGAATATATTTCACTTTTCTTTTTGCAAGTAAGTGTTCATTTGAATTTCTGTTGTAATTGTCGTTTGATTTTTTTTTTTGTTTCCCTGCTGATGGATCAAACAGGTGTTTGTGTAGCTGTTCATTGTGAGACTTGCTTTGTGAAGTCTTCATGTTATTTATGAGAGGCAGTATTGTCATTTTCACTTTCACGTGTTTCTTCCATCTGCCGACGGTGTCACCGTTTCTCATTTCACCCGTTTTTGTGCGTACGCCTGGGTCAGAGCTTGCGTGAAGGACCGCACATTTTCCCGTCAAGTTTGCTTTTTATAAATCTCAACTATTGCGTAGAGAGTGGCGTACGCCTTCTTTTGTGCGTACGCAACGTTTAGAAATGAGGCCCCTGGTCCTGAGGGTTTTGAACAGGACCAGTCAGTTGATCTTAGTGTGAAAAATGCAGTGGAATGTTCCTTTGGTACCCTCGCAAATCGGAAGCTGTGAATAGAAAGCCAACTTCAGCGTCGTGCAGGAGTGCGTCTTCATGCCGTCGGCAGTATCTGCAAAGGTCCAAATGCATTGTGGTACACGTGGATTCCTAAAGTAAACCGTGGCATCACCAGAAAGGGTTGCGTTGATGGATTTAGTCGGCATGTGGATGGAGGCTTACACAACCAACGTTATTTTCGAATAAGCGTGACTTTTTCCTTGTAAAAGACGACTTTTTTCATTTCACAGCTTTTGTAGGAGCTAAAGGCCTAGAAACTATTTAGCTAAGTTCTAGCTCCTTTGATCCACTGAGATGTGCGACGCCAGATTTGATTGACGCGCCAAGCGGCCTGTCGTTTCCCCATACGACGAAGAAAAATGAGTCTTTCACTCCGATCAACTTTGCATTACTTTGTCTCTTTTATTATTTACATTACTGAGCGGATTGGACTACTCTTTTGCTTCATTTCCCGCACAAGCGGTCAAAAACCATTTCTCCGTCTAGCTCATGCACACCTGTGTGTGGTCAGGTGATAAATCCATTTATAATGGACAGCAAAATATGAAAACAGCGACACCCACAGGACATATTTCTCAATAGGGCAGGGCTCCTACAGCTTTATTCTCATTCATTATTATTTTCACAGTGGCCCCAATACTCTGTCTGGAAGTTTTTCCATGAAAAAATGGTTTCAAATAAATCAGAAATCGTGGTTTTGGGATGACTATGCTGCGGATGGGATGTTGGAGGTCTAGAGTCTGCAGTGCAGCAGAGAAAATGAAACCAGCTCTCTGATTGGTTCGCATATCCAGAAGAGTTGCTGCATATCCAATCAGGTTACGCAGATGCGGTCAGCGCTGTGTGAGTACGGTTCAGTTTTGCATCCAGGACGGTCGTTCTGTCAAGGTAAGAACCTTTAAACGATTCGATTAGATAAAACTATAGACTTCAGAGCATCCCCTCATTCTTTGTTAACATTTATGATCTAAAAACAAAAAGCGTTTAAAGAAGGTGCAGACAGTTCCTCTCAGAGTCCACAATCGGGTCTTTTTCTCCGTGCTACCAGCGCACATGCAGTTTGAAGGAGCACATCAACGCCCGCGCGCTCGAATGACCTTGATGTGCTCGCTCACTCAATTCCTCCTCCCCGACCGCGACCTGGGCAGAGGAGTGCACGTGCACACCTCTCAGCATCCCGCGCGCGTGTGCTCGAGTCTCCGCACCCTTTCCTTCCAGGACAGTGCAGCGTTGATGATCAACCTCAATCCCGTGCAGAGAAGCGAGCCCCACGGAGAGAACCTGGCTTTTTTTTTTTTTTTGCCTTTAAGGGAACTAATCTGTTTCTTTTCTTCCAAGATCAACGAAAAAGTTTCTATCAAAACCAGTCTGGATATTTGATGTTTGTGCAGAGCCGATAAGAAAGTTGGGGGTAAAGTAACAGCAGAGATGGCAGAAAAGTTGTTGAAAGTTGCGTCTCGACACACCTTCCATTGCGTCAATACTCCCTCTGCGCCTGTCATTGCCTGTCATTGTCATTGTCAAGTCCTGATTTGTCTTGAATTTGGACTCACTGTGAACGTGCCCATGTGTGCAGGCGTTTGCCTGCGGTTTGTGTTAAAGTCCCTGCTTGTGAGTGTTCATTCCTGCGTGTGTGCGTTCGAGCGTGTGTGTGTACGCGGGTGTGGAAACGTGCGTGTGTGCATGCACGTGTGGCTGCGTGTCGGTTAGGGCATGTGGTGAGATTTCCGTAGCAATTATTCCCTCTGAGGGGTTTATCACCACGTTTTTCTTGTCAGTAATGTTCGATCTTCTCTATTCTTTGTGTTTCTAGATGAATTTTTCCTGCTTCAAAGCCTCTGATCCAAACATCAGGAATGCAAATGTTCTTTACCTTCAAAGCAACGACAATCAGAACCTGTGGAATGGAGAGGCTCCTCTTTGCTCCTCGGTGTCTCCTCCTGCTCCTTCCAGATGCTTGGTGTGCTTTAAGGATTCCCTTTATGCCGTTTGCTCCTATTTACTAGAGGAGACTCCTGTCATGGAAGGAGATGGAAACAACATCCAGATAGCAAATAACAGTAAGAGACGACTGAGACTCTGATTTTATTGACTGTTAGAATAACTGAGAAAATGAATCGTTTGATTTGACCAAAGGAAGCAAGGAGGAAAACACCAAACTGAACTTTCATGTTTCCTTTTTTGCAGTCTGTCCCATATGTAAGGGTGAGTGTTGTTTGACTTTTCTGCTATGCATGAATGTCATTGAGCTTTGCATAAACAGTAGTTAATCTAATAAAATAATCTGACATTTTACTTGGAGCAGTAGCACTGGGGCATCGTGGTTCACATTCTCAATCCCAACTTTCTGTGTGGAGTTTGCATGTTCTCCTCATGCATGCGTGGGTTTTCTCTGGGAGCTCTAGCTTCCCCCCACAGTCCAAACATGTGCTTCATACATTGATTGATGTCTCTAAATTGTCTCTAGGTGTGAATGTGAGTGCGTGGCCCTGCAGTCAACTAGCAACCCCTCCATGGTGTACTCAGAACAGGATCTGGGATAGGCTCCAGCAACCCAGAGGCCCCAAAAAGGGATTAAGCAGTTTTAGTAAATGAATGGATGGACACTTTACTTTCTATAAATATCTCACATTAGTAGTTTGGAGTCTAAAATCTAAATGTAATCAGAGTTCCAAAAATGTCAACCTGGAATTCATTGAGTCACACCAAAACGACTGAGAAAGTAAATAATTTAGTCATTTCCATTCAACTCAATTAGCCAATTTGTTCATTCATTCATCAAGTGCCAATTCATAACATAGGTTGTTTAAAAAGTTACACAAAAACATGAAAACAAAAGGTTTAGTGTGCGTTCATAACACATCCCTAAAAACACATTTGTGTTCATTTTCTTACTTTGTAGTGCGTAAAACATACTTTATAAATAAAGTTTTGGTTGGTTAGTATTTAGTCAGATCAATAACTGGAAACCAGATCAGAAACAGAAAAGTGTCTCTAAATCTTCTGTAAAGCATCAAAAACATATTAACAATCTGGAGTTCATTTATAATCACTTTTTGTTTTGAACTTTTGTTTCCTCTCATTTTAATTCAGACCCAGCAGTGGATCAAACATTGCAGAGCATTTCACCGCAAATCATTGTTGGCCTCATCATCCTCATCATCTTCATCCTCATTGTGGTGATCTGCTACTGTAACAGAGAAAGGCTCTCCTCCATAAAGCAAAGATCCAGGTGTGTTTGTGTAAAAGTCTATTTTTTTCAACACAGCAGGAAGTTTCTGTTTGAACTGTTGACATAAATGGAGTTTTTTTTTTAATCAATGCCAGGAAACGTTTGCTGTAAAGAAATGCTGTTAGATCCTCCAGACATACAGAATAAACCCAATAACACTCAAAAAACTAACTTTTAGAGTCTTACTAGCTTGCAAGGAGGAACATTTACATCTGCAGACTGAAGATGCAAAATCAATTCTAAATTGAGAATTACATATTACTTTGAATTATGGGTAAAAAAAAAACAACCTTCCATTACTGATCAGATAAACACACACATATCCAAATCCCACAGTAGTTACTAGAGGCTCATGATCTTTCCTTAAGCTTGTAGATAAATGTCCTTGAGTTTATCTGTAGTTTCAACTCCTTTACAGTTGCTGTGTCCTCATTAATTCTGAGGTTTCTTGTTGCATTTTACTGCTGGGTTTCATTTTTACACAGCAGTTCTGCAGAAATTAAGATTTGTTTGCTGATGTGAATTCAACTAAAAAACTTAATGACTTTGAATAAATGAATACATGTTTTATAAAAACAATCAGGTTTTAAAGCACAGGTTTATAAAATAATCTCTTAATTTATCCAATTTGATCCTGACTATGTCCTAAATGTATTCATTTTCACATCTTGTTTTCTAAAGTTGCTCCTGGTCTTCTGTGCTTTGGAGCGCTTTTACTTTGAAATACTGTCTTCACCTTATTGTCCATATTTGATTTTTCTGTCCGTTTTTCTCTGGACTGGTCACGAGTTTCTGATCATTCTACTTTGTTTACAGCAGAAACCGCCGTCAAAACTGAGGAAGATGGCGCCGATAATCCTAATCCTAATCTGATACCAAAACACCCCTTTTTGTCCACTTAGCATCAGATCTGACTCGAGGATGTGTAATGAAACTTTCTGAAACAATAAAATGCAACAAAAACTTTGTGACTTCCATTTCTTTGTGGATTCTTAGATAATCTGTATTTTCAAGTCTGATGACTCTGGATTTTAATCCCCTAAGGTGCTGCAGCGCCGCCGCCGCCGCTGCTGCTGTCCACAGGTGGCGTCCTCCATCAGAAAAAGATTTAGGATGTTCAAAGCTGAAGAATGTATTCTGCGTGGGAAGTTTTTAAAATCCTAAAAGTTGAGGTGCCCTGAAGCACGACTGTGCAGAAAACTGAACAAACAGACCTGCCTGTCTGGGCAAGTCTGAGGTGCAGCTCTGTTTCTGCCCATGTCTAAAATTAAATCCGGCAATAAGAAGATAGAAGAGAAATTCCTGAAATGTTTAAGGGAATTTATTACAGATTTAAGCAAAAACATGAGGTCATAGAAGCAGCAAATGTTCCGGTAAAATCACAGTCTTTCATAAAAAATGGTTTAAAATACAACAGAAACTTTAGTTTCTGCAGATTTCTGCTGCAGGTCGGATCCTGGAGGTTTAACGGGTTCTAGCTTCTGCTGGAAAGACTTTAGCGGGATTCGGTCAGTCGGCCTTCAGGGCGTACAGCACGTCGTCCTGGCTCACGTTGAGGCGGACGCGCTGAAGGACGCCGAGGCGGCTGGGCTCCAGCAGCAGCAGCCGGCAAGCTCCCAGACGCTGACACGCCGCCAGGCTCTCAGACACGCCGATCGGCTGCAGACCCTCCACTCGACACAGAGCCTGGTGCTGCACCAAAACCTGCAGAGCAGACACACCGACCGCTCTACTGAAGACAGACAAACCTGACTGGATGGGGGAGGAATCCAAAGGTTTACTCGACAGACATGACACTGGTGCACCAACTGGTGCACAACGCCCCCCATCATTAGCATATCATGATAGCATTACACACTGATGCTATCATGATATGCTAATGAGCTGTTCTGTGTGTCGACTGCATGTGATCACAGACCGGTTAAAAGTCAGACTATACTGTTTTAACGCAACGGACTTTAAGACGTGGCGGATAAATGCAACAAAATTAATTCATAGAACATTTACAATAGGTTTAATAATAGGCACTTTGTATGGAACTTTATTAGAAGTGCCGCTGTAACATTACAGAGGCGACGTTGAGCTGTAAAAACCCACATGGGATTAAAGCTGAAACCAGTAGATTACCCACAAGCCTGTGTTTACTGACAACAATAAAGATTTGGCTCCTCAACACAAACCACAGGATAAAGAAATGTTACAGATCTTTTCATGGAGGTTGTAACTTGAAACCAAGAGTGACTCTGCAGCGCTCTTGAGCAATGAGAATCTGACACATGAGTAGAATTCTGTGACTGCTGGAGGCTGCAGGAAAACACTTCCTGATCAATATCTTCCACCTGAATCAGATCTTTGTTTTTAGTTCTATGATACTGGATCCCTGTTTTTCTACGACGGGTTGAGAGGCTGAACATGTTCACATCTGTCTGAGAAAAGTGTATACAGTGTGTAGCGGGGGTTAAAAACCTTAAAACATCTGGAATCCGACCTCACGGATTTCACCTATCAAGGGTTATTTTTGGAACGATAAACAAGGAAACCTGTAGTGAAAACTAAACCTTCAATAAAATAAAGGAAACCAATTTGTTCAATATAATCACTAATTATGTGGAAAAAAGTTTTACCAAACAAAAAAAAAACTAATTTAATTTGACAATTAAATTCCAAATGGAATAAAATTCATTTTAATTCAGAATCAGCTCATATTACAATCTCGTGATTCATAATCAATTCATCAGATTGGCCGTGTCGTCTGTGATGCCATTGAAGCCTGCAGATCAGAACCGCTCACTCATGTTTTTAGACAAACGGAACTTGTTTTCTTGAACTAACTGAGGATTTCGGCTCCATTTTAATAAATGTTGTGCGGGTTTATCGCTGACCTGCTGGAAGGTGGCCTCCTCCAATCCCAGCCGACGAAACTCTGCGATGACGGCGCGCAGGAAGAGCTGCTCCTGCAGGGACGCACACCTGAAAACAGCAGGGGGGGGGGGGAGGTCACATGATCAGAACCCTCTAGCTACTTCAGGGATCCTGTCAGACGGCCGAGCCTCACTTGATGGCATTGATGTACGCTGAAGAAAACATCTCATTCAAGGCCTCCATCACGTGACTCATCGCCACCAACCCCGCAGCCGAAGGGTCGGCGGCGGAGTGCTCGCAGATTTCCGTTGCCCGGCGACAGATGTCCAAACACCGGCGGGCGTCGCCCGACAGAGCCGCCACCTGCAGGAGCAGAAAACCCTGAGACGTGCAGGGGCCACAGCGGTGGGGGTCGGAGCAGGAGAGGTCCTCTACCTTCCTGGACACCAGCTGCAGGGCGTCCTCCTCGAAGGCCTTCACCTTGTTGAGACGCGACGTGATGATCTGCTGCAGCTGCTTGAAGGTGTACGGCTGGAAAGACATCCTGGTCAAACCCTGGAAACATCCACAGAGCAGCTCAGGGAAGGACGAGCTCTGCATCACAGCTACACGGACGTTCAGAAACCCACTCCCAGCACTCATCTCACCACGACCAGCAAAGACAGAAACATTTGTTCATCATAAAGCCGGACGGAGCAAAGAAACTAAAGCTGGAGCAAAACTTCAAGAGGCAGCGAGAACAGAACACACGTCACCCAGAATTCAAAATAAAACAAGGAAGAATAAGACAAAAAAAACAAAAAAAAGTAATATTAAAGTTATACATTTATGAATTTCTCCTCGTAATTTAACAGTTAGGACTTTTTTTCCCGTCAATTTACAACTTTTAAGTCGTAATTTAAAGAAACGTTTTTTTTATCTGTAAACTGGCCCTACAACTACTGTAAAAAACAAAGTCAGGAATATAAAATAAAAAAAAAAATAAATAAATAAAAACGAAAATCAAAGCTGCGAGCGATGTTGCATGCCCCGCCCTTTTGGCCTGCCCTGTAGTGGCTGCTACATGCCCCTCACTCCCCTTTCTGCCACCCTGGTCAGAGCTGCATTTGACAAATTCATGAAAAAACAAACAAACAGACTTTCCAAAAATGACGGGTTCCTGTTGATTGTAGCTCCATAGCAACCCTTTTATTTTGGGGGTGTCTAGGGTGACGAGCAGGTCTTTGTATGTTGTAGAAGAATCGTCAAAAGTCAACTGGCTCAGATTCAGCCAACAACACCACCTTTGTCAGAATCTAACTTTTTTTTTTTTTTTACAAAACTAACTTCCTATTGAATCTCGAGGAGTTAGGAGGCAACAGATTCAAATCCATAGGAGTTTCAGTTTGAAGGTCAAAGGTCAACAAAACGTCATTTGTGGTTGTAGACTTGACCTGGTGGCGCGTCTGTAAAATGTTGTGAAGATCGCTGAAAGGAAAGTTTTTCTATTGTAAGAAAATGTGAAAATGGCCATCCCATAATAATTTCACAACTATGCCAGCCGTGTGTTTTTGTCTGAAATATATTTAATAGCTTCATTATAGATGTAGCCCTCGTTCCTTCTTTTGACTGATGTCAAACCTTTCTTTTTTTTCATTTTCACCGGGTAGCAGGTGGGGGGGAAATTCAGATGGACTTATGAGTCTGTGGGGGTGGGGGTCGGGTGGGGGGGGGGGGGGATGTCCCGTAAAGGCGCAGTAAGAAGGAAGAACTGGGAAAAACAATCTGGTCGTTACAGTCCATGAGGGACATAAAGAGCTCGGAAAGCATAAATCAACTAAAAAAAAAAACATAAAATAAGAAAAACTAATAACAATAATACAATCTATGATGTAGAAGTACGGTTAGAAAAAAAAACGAAATTACATTCACTTTAAAAAAATTGTTAAATTTAATAAATAAATAAAATAAGACAAATCATTTGCAGTGAATGAAATGCAGCGGTGGTATTGAGAACGTTTGTTTATATCTAAAAGTTTCACATCAGCGGCTTTGACTCACATCATCCTAGAAATGGTGAAGTTCACAGTCTAAATTAAACTAGGTTGGACTCTGGTTTCTTCAAATTTCTGAATGAGTTTCTGAAGGCAAACGTCCCGCTGTGGGATCAACATTCTCTGCTCTCACCAGCCTGCTGGCCACTCTGTTGATCATGATCCTCTCCGGCAGGTCCATGGTGTTCGCGATGGCCAGCACCACCAGGCGGGCGTGGCGGCGGCTGGGCCAGTCGAAGAGGTTGTACATGACGTTCTGCTTCCTCGTCCACAGCAGGTCCAACTGCAAGGATTGAAAGATTCTGTTAAGCTACGCTCACATGGGGCTCAAAAACGTCTGAGCGACTGCTTCCAATGAAACGTCAATGTAAACGTCCACGTATGAACGTTTCAGGCTGCCAGGTTTAACATTCTTGGGTTTATGCGTCGCTATGCAAGTTTTTAAGTCTGTTTCAGGCTTAAGTAGCCTGAAGGATCTGAATGAAGCTCATTGGGCCCCCCTGAGAATGGAACCCTGGTTTCCTATGCACCAGTCCCCCCCCCCCCCCCCCAAAAAAAAACAAAAAAACAAAACACAAATTCAAATTTGCACAGAATCTCAAAGTGAACTTGAGGTGACAGCTGCTATCATGAAGTTGTGAGCCACATGAAAACGACCGAGGAAGTAAATCTGTTTCATAAATTCATGCAGAGCCGGAACGAAGACAAACGTTGAGAAGGGAAAGATTTCCCAGCTTTGCAGACACAGAAAGTTTTTAAGCAAAACCAACTTCTTTTCAGAAGTCCAGACAGAATTTAATGAACAGCCTTTCTGTATGAACACATATATTTCTGCTGAATTTCCATGTGTTTGGTTTATAAATTAGGTTGACACCAACAGCTGACATTAATGGTGGTTTTGGTGCTTTTAGCATTTTCTTACATAAAGAAAGTTGAGCTCAAATGTTTATCTATTTCAAGTATTTCTTTATTCAAATTGTTGTGAATCAGGAGCAGACAACAACATGTTGAAAAACGCCCACAACTCAGAGGCAAGTTTCAAATTTACCTCCCACCACTTTGCAGAAACCGATTTAATCGTTTTTAGCCTCCGGTTTCATTCATTGTCATTAACCTCGAAAGCGTGAAATGTGTTCTTTGCATTTGATCCATCCTCTGGGGGTGGGTGTGTGTGTGTGTGTGTGCGCGCGTGTGTGTGTGTCAGGAACCATTAATCCAAACTGTGACCCTTATTCTAATCTTAAACTTTTTTCCTGGTCGGTGCGGCCCAGAAAAAGTATTTAGAAAATCATGTGTGAATAATCACTTTCTAAAAAAAATATATATCTGAAAACATTTGTAGTTGTTCTATTTGGAAATGATTAAGATTCAGTAAAAGAGAATTCTAGATTTGTAGAAGTTGTTTCACATATGTAAAATTTCAATTAAAGCAACATTACAGTTTTTATTAATAGTTCACATTTATAACATTGAGAACTCAATCCAGACTCAGATCTTCTTTCAGAGCAAAAAAACCTTCATATTCATTTGTTTTTTCATAAATCCTGACTCATCATGTATTCATTTGATCACAGGAACACTTGCCGTTCTAGTTTCTCATCAGCTGTTTGCCTAATTTTCCCTTAATCTCCCTGTTCTCTTCATTGCTAGCATCCTTGCAAGCACAGATATGGATTAAGAAACAACCGGAGATGTCGTCAGACTCCTCAATGTGCCTGGGGGGGGGGGGAAACCGATAAACCAGCTACACTTTGAGTTTTGGCGAGTTGCCACCGCGTCTCTACCAAATACGAGTCCTCGTCCCGGTTTAGCTGCAATGTTCGTTCAACGGCTACACGTTTGTATGAAGAGTCTGAAAATGGTCATTAAAACTGGCATAGCTACATATGAATGTGTTTGTGTACGTTTACATCAACTTTTCACTGGCAGCGGCCGCCTGAACGCGCTTTGCCGAGGGTGGTGTGACGGTGAACGTGGCTTCACAGGTTAATACTGTGTGTAGCGTTACCGTGAACAGAGTTAATAAAGTTTGATTGACTTTCCTCTGACTCTTTTGTCTCACTTTATCGCTTGATGTGCCTTATATATGACATAAGTATTTTAAATACCTCAAAATTCCATATTGGTGTGAAGGAATAAATGTGTGCGCATGCTGCCCTTAGGGGGTCACGTGCACGTCCCTGCTCTGAAAATCCTTTCCTGATGAGCAGGTTGGCTGTAAACCGAAGCGTAAAGCTGCAGTTCCTGCTGCACGGCAGCTCTGATGGGGGTTTTCTCACTTCATCCACCAGCAGCACAGTCGTCTCCTTTCTGGGCGCCGGGTTGCTGAACCTCTTCTCCAGCAGCGCTGCAGCGTGGTCGGCGGTGGCTTTCTGACCCGTCAGCTTCTGCAGAGAGAGCGTGCACGGTCATTCAACTGAATGAAAAACAAAAAATCACTGAAGTGCTGCTTCTACACAAATAACCCACAAACAGATGATTGCTGTGAAACAAAGTCAATGTTAACCACAATGAACTTTCAGTTGGAGGCGTTTTTCATTGAAACTCTCGTCTCGTCATTTACAAGCATCACTGAACTGATCTTTGCCAGCTTGTCTGTGGTTTCACAGTCATTCACTTTGTAACTATGACAACAATTTTCAAAGTGGTGAAAATCGTGATGCTCAGCTGCACAGACCTGTATGTTTGAGGGTTTAACAAAACAGTTTATTCCCTTTGTGATAAAAAAAAAACCCTGCAGCTTTTCTAGAAAATCCTAATGTGTACATTTCTATTGATCTCTCTTGTTTTGTGTTGCATTTGGAAAAATCAGAAAATATAACTACTCTAACACACAACTTCTCCCTGCCTTCATTTTTTTAACGAATAGTTTTCTCTTTTAAATTTTAGAACTTAATTTTACAAGATAATAATAGTTTGTTTTAGTTTTTTTATGCTAATTTTGAAAGAAAAACTGCAATTTTTAAAGGCGAGCAACATTTTGCAGGAACAGAGGATTTCTAACAGTGTGAAAACAAAAACAGACAAAAAAAAGACTAGGATTCATTTTTTATCCTGAATTTAGTCATAGACGACGTCCACAATGACTAAATGAATAGTTTTCAGGACTGAATGTTTGACCTTCATTCCTCATCTAACGCACCAAGTTCACAGCAGAGGCAGCACAGGATCCATCTCCATGGTAACCAGACTTCCCTTAGATCAGATTAGAGCATCTTTTTTTTTAATTTAGCTTTCAATCAAGGCAAGGTGGAACCTTTGGAAAGAGGGTAGTACTTATAAATTAAGATTGAATGAAAAGATCCTCCACCTGCAAAATCTGGACGTAGGCCTGATGAGGGTCCGTCATCTTCATCCCGTTGATCTCGATGAAGTGAAACGGCGAGATCTCGTCCATGTCGGCTGCGTGCTGCAGGCAGCGCATCACCTCGTGCACCGTGGCCGTCTTCCCCGTTCCCGGCACGCCCGAAATGTACATGCACCTGAGAAATGGCGGGAGGGACAGAGCGCAGCATGGGTGGGGGAGAAACTGGTGAGAAGAGCTGTAGTTGATGCAACTGTCAAATTTATAGCCTGAACTGAGCAGCAAAGTGTCATAAATGTGTCTCATAAATTTAATTTCTAAATATAATTTTACAAAATGACCATTGTTGCCAGATTTTGCGATAAAAATTAAACATTTTAATATGAGCCACATTAAATCAAGCTCTAAAGTTTCCTCGTTCTTCTGTGTTTTGCTGGCGCCCTCTACTGGACATTTAAAGAAGTGAGGAGAAACTCCCATCAGGCACCTCACCGTGAGTTAAAACCCTTAAAATGCAGTAAAATGGTGAGATCGCATCATCATTTATGCAAAGGAATAACATGATAAACAGTAAATGAAAAGGATCCATATTTTTATTTAAGTCATGAAAGTTGACCTGAGTTTTTTTTAGCGTGTAAATGCAAAGAAGCAGTTCTTGTTCTGATGCTTTTCATTTTCTTAATGATCTCTTTTTAATTTACCATCTAAAGCTAGTGATTTTAATTTAAGCATGTGATTGTAAAACTTTATTCATTATAGCCATCTGTTCCATTCTTCCTGTTGGACATTATAAAATATTATGAGCCTTTTTTCTACACAGCAACATTTACATTTATTCAGCTAATTTAGCATTTAAGCAGCAGTTTTTGTGGTTTATATTGAGCTTTATGGACTGAGTTCAATTTCTTGCATGTATAGCAGTAATTACACAATTTTAATGTTTTATTAATTATTCTAGCCTTCTTTGATTTTAGCGCTCAAAGATTCTCCTCCTTTCTGTAATTATTTCCAACTCTACATGAAGTAAGCTGACGAGAAAGAAAAGCTTCACTTCTTCTAAACCAGGGGTCTGTAACCGCGTCTGAAACTCTATTCAACTCATTCAAACAGTTGAAACTCATTGCGTCACTCCTGACTGCAGTAACCATCAGGGCGTGGCAGATCTTGTTTACCAAATTCTAACTAAAACATCTGGACAGATTTGAGTCCGCCATGTACCACCAGAAATCATCTGAAGGTCAGTGAGCACAGAATTAAGGATCACTGGATCATAAGGCAGATTTTCTATTTTTGATTAAAAAAAAAAAAAAAAAGAATTCAGGTCTGAAAAATCTGGTACGGTCTCTTAATTCGCTCTGGTTTAATTTGAGTTTGTTTGAATTTCTGGCTGGGACGCAGCACAAACAGTAAAGTGACTGTTCTTTTATCATCACTGCTGACATTAGGTTCAGATACATTGAGATGGTTCTTTATGGTCAGGGTGTCTTTTATTTTGAAAGGAAGCCATGAGAAGTTTTCAACTACTGTATATAATATTTAAAAAAGTCTATTTTTTCTTTATGCCAAAAAACAACAATTTATTCATCGTAATAGTAAAGTTAAGAAAAACCAAATCAGTCTTTTGGGTTGCAGTCGGTGAGAAATGGACCTGAATGTTTATGTAAGTGATGAAGGTCGCAGACTCCTGTCCTAAACCATCATCATCCTCACATCCTGATCAAGCACGGTTCAGGTTGTGAGCAGCCTCACCCCCCAGTGCCGTCCAGGATCTTGCTCTCCACAAAGCTGTAGATGTCCTGGAATTCCTGCTCTCTACAGGGCAGAGACTCCGGCACCGCAGACACGTGCAACCTGTGGAACAGCAATGCATTGTGGGGGAACACTGAGCTCTACATGTGTATCCCAGTTACCAGACGTGACTGTGGGATCTGACACTGTACAGAGGAATGTTTCATCTGCAGGTAACGCTGTTAACACTGAGCGCGCTCAGAAAAATAACATCAAACAACTGGATTGTTAATATAAAAAAATTAAAATAAAGAGAGACATGAGGTTATAAGACAAACAGAAACCTAAGCTAATGAAACTAAATTCTAAAAGAAAACATCTGAAAACTGCTTTTTTCTATTCTACACTTGCTGTAGTTGTTTGTGTGTATTTTAGCGTCATTTTCTGATCTTCAGCTGGGATTTTCACATCAGGGTGTTTGGCTTTTGCTTTAAAGTCTAACCATAGCAAGTTGTTTTAGTTTTAGCGGGACATAAATGGTTGAGTAAACATAAAAAGATTTTGAAAGTAAAAATAAATCAGGACAGGTGAAAGTCAAATCTGGAATATTCTCAGATTTCAAAAAACATTTTCTCCAAAGTAAAAAGCTGTGGAAAAACTCCAGGGGCCTCATTTATAAAACTTTGCGTAGGATTTGCGTCAGAAGTGGCGTACGGATGAAACATAGGACGTGCGTACGCACAGAAATATTCGGATTTATAAAACCGTGCGCACGCACATCCTACGCATCCTTCCCTTAATAAATCACAACCAATTCTAAATGCTGCGCAGCTTTTGCGGCTTCATGACACGCCCATAGTTGCCCATAAATAGTCCGTGAAACACCCACAAATGAATATTCATTGATAGCGAAACCATGGCAAACACCGAGAGAAAATAAAAAAAACGTAACTTCACTCGATGTGAAGTAGAAGTTATCGTTGGCGAGGTGGAAAAGAGGAGAAAAATGTTGTTTGGAGGGCACAGTGTGGGCATTACTAATGCCGAAAAGGCACGTGAATGGCCGGGCCGCGGACCGCGGCCGAAATAAAAAAGAAATGGTCGGACATCAAAGTCGAGGCAGAAAAACATGTGGCGCTGCATCGCTAGAGTGTGTCTGCCACGGGTGGGGGACAGGGGACACCGGAGCCGACCCCTCTTGATGAGAGAGTGGCGGCAGTTATTGGGGAGTCCCTTTTACGTGGAGTAGTGACTGAGGCGGGGGGGGGGCACGACGCACCTGATGCACCGGGTGACACACCCCCAAAAGCTCCAACAGGACGGCTCGAGGAAGTCGGAACCGGCTCATAAGCCACTCGTCCTGATGTGTTCACTCTGAATTCTTCCATTTGCCACATCTTCTAAGATCCAAGATCAGCCATTGTGCGTCATTACGCATTGTGATGGGGCATTTTATTTCCATCCATTTAATTGCATCTGACAAGCTACAGATGTCGGTAATAATCGACGTGGAAATGGGAAATTGTTCAGCGCAAATGTAATTTCTTGTTGCTTTCTGAATGGTTGAGACATACGCCATACATTGTTTTATCAAAAATAAAACAAACTAAAGGCATATGCATGAATACCATAATTCTGTAGCTTATGAAGAAATGTTTTACTATGAAAACAACTTTCCCCAGTGGACAATTAATACGTCTGTCTGTCTGTCTGTCTGTCTGATTCGCACGCATCTGGCGGCGCGTGCACACGCAGCGGTTCTATCGGCTTTATTGTTTTTAAAAGAATGTATTTTGAAGTCGTTTATTTATTGTTTTATAAGCTGCTTGCACTGTGGGGTGAGAGGAAAGCAATTTCATCTGTGCTGTATGTCTTACGGATTCAGCATATTTGACAATAAAGCTGACTTTGACTTTGACTATATCTGCTCCTCCAGACGGACACATTGACGAGAATATCAGTTTTGTACATTATATCGTTCTGTTAACTATAATATTTATGAGGATGAATTGCATAACATGCCAATATTGCAGAACATATTTCCCTTTTTTTTTTGCAAATATGTGTTCATTTGAATTTCTGTTGTAATTTTCATTTGATTTTTTTTGTTTGTTTCTCTGCTGATCGATCAAATGGGTGTTCTTGTAGACTGTTCATTGTGAGACTTGCTTTGTGAAGTCTTCATGTTATTTATGAGAGGCAGTATTGTCATTTTCACTTTCACGTGTTTCTTCCATCTGCCGACGGTGTCGCCGTTTCTCATTTCACCCGTTTTTGTGCGTACGCCTGGGTCAGAGCTTGATGAAGGACCGCACATTTTCCCGTCAAGTTTGCTTTTTATAAATCTCAACTATTGCGTAGAGAGTGGCGTACGCCTTCTTTTGTGCGTACACAACGTTTATAAATGAGGCCCCTGGACCCGGATCATTGCTGACCTGATTCTGGCCTCCTCCAGCACGTTGGCGGGCTGTCGGGTTGGCAGTAACCTGTTGGGGATGCTGGGCGTGGCGTGGCGAGGGGTCCGCGGCGTGCTTGGAGGAGCCTGAGGAAGCAGAAGCGATGAAGAGGTGAGGAACCCTACAGTGGTCTTCCTCTGCGACACTTTCAGAATCCAGGCTCACCTTCCTGCTCGGAGTCTTCCTCGGCGTTCGGGTCGTCGGGCGGGGTTTCTGTCGGGAACGAGGAGTCTGAGGCGGCGCTGCAGAGGAACGCCTCTTCCTTTTCACCACTTCTTCATCGCTGTCGAATCCCGCTTCCTCCTCCCTGTCACTGTGGTCCTCCTCCTCCTCCTCCTCGCTGCTGCTCTGCAGCTCCTTCTTGGAGGGAACAAAGTCGTCCTCGTCGTCTCCGTCAGAGTCTGGGTCGTACCGACTGTTCAGCAGATTCCTGAGGAAACACAGAAAAGACAAAAAAATCAAGGTTACGGTCATAAAAACATATGAGGGGTGCAGTCATGTGACTCGAGGCCCCGCCCTGCGTTAACCTCAGTGAAGTCTGAGCAGAACTCTCCACTCACAGCTGCTTTCTGATCCGAGACGACACCTTCATCGCCGACTTCCTCTTGGAGCTCCTGGGCGTGGCGCCAACCGGCAGGTTCGGGGAGCTTTCACAGTCGGCCTCAGGTCTGCAGGAAAAAATTTTTTTTTTTATTAAATGAATAAATGTTTAGAAATAACTGGGTTAGTAAAGTAAAGAGTCTGCAAAAAGGAAATGTGCAGGAAAAAAAAGTACTGGTAGATTTATTCAACTAAAACTGAAAAAGTCTTTTACTAATAAATATTTTGTCAGATTATGACTTTTTATATAATATTTCATAGTTTAGGTCCAGGTTTTCATAGTTTGGTTAAACCTTCATGCTCCTTATAAAACAACTGCTTTAGTAGAGTCAATATTATTGAAGTTATTCAAGACCAAGTTTCGTAAAAGTACAACTAAGTACAACTAATTATAGTTTTCTGAAACTTTTATTTTAACTGCTTTAACTTAGTAAGTTTAATATTTTTTGCCTCATCTAAACATAACATTTTTCTGCCATTTTACACTTTTCAAAGCATCTGCAGCACAGCGCCTGTTTGAGCTCTTTTTCCTAAAACTTGTTTTAGTTTTCTTCAGTATTTTTATTTTGGCCTTTTTTCTTTTCTTTTTTACAAGCATCACTGCTTTTTAAACATTAAAACAAACTAACCCAGAAAGTTCCGCACTAATCTGGTCGGCTGCATTTCACTTTCACAAAATAACTTTCAGAGCTTTTCAGACCCAAAAAACTGTAAAATAAGCTGTAAGAAGTCTTTACACTGGAGTTGTGGACCGATGTACAGAATGTGAGGTTAGAGGGACTCACAGGACGCCCAGAGCCGGCTCCTTCACGCTCTTCACTTCTTTCTTTCGGGAAGGAGTAGTTCTACGAGCAAACACAACAAACATCAACCTCCTCTGCCACTACAAATGTTTCTTTCTGTATTTAAAGTCTACACGGAGTGTCAATGCAGCAATAATCAATAAAAACCCAGAAAGGAAACCATCACAATCACATTTCCAGGAGGACGTATTTTAAATCCGTCCCCCCAAAAACCTGAACCCTTCCTCATTTTCACTGTGACTCCAGCAGCTGTCGGGGCTGGACTCTCTGCTTGCCCCCTAGGGGCGGAGTTTCTACGGTGACGCTTCTTAAACTGTTAGGCTCCTCCCACAACTGGAAGAGAGGCCAATGTGTGTCTGTGGCCTGAAACTAATTTGCATTAAAACGCTTTAAAGAGTAAAAACAAAACAAAAAAGAAACCCAGTCACACCTGAAATTTCATCTACAATTTACTTTTCTTTTTTAAAAGCTGGTCTTTTGACATCAGATTTGCAAAGTTTGTTTATTCTAAATGTGCTATTTTGTTATTTTATAACAAAATTTGCTATTTTAAACATAAACCCAACTTTGGTGATGTTTTAGAGATAAATTTGGTTTTAAGCTTCATTTTCTTTACTTATGACCTCCGTCATCAGAAAAATGTTACATAAACATCAAACACATAATTTTCATCAGTATTTTCTTTTTATAATCAATTTCTTCATGTTTTTTTTATATTTGTCATCAGAAATTTGATCAATTTGAGTTTCATTTCCAGTTTCAGACTCCAAAAGGTTTTTTTTTTTTTTTTAGCTTTTTTGACTCCTTCCACCTTAGAAGAAAAAAAACTTCTCCTTTAACTTTTGGTTTGCATCCGGAGTGACAGAGGTGTGAACGGAGGTAGTAATCGCATCTAGTTTGACCCCAAAATGTGATGGTGACACACGTCTCTTTAGATGTCAAGATTGTCCAAAAGTTCCAGGGATGATCCAGATTTTATTAAGCAAAATTGAGGTTTCCCTTTGGCCGCATTTACACTGCGGGTCTTGATGCCCAAATCCGATTTTCTGACTATATCCGATTTTTTTGACGACCCGCTCACATCATCTTTTAAAAGTGACCCGTATCAGATTTTTGCATTTACACTACACACTGCTGAAACTATCAAACGTAGACGTTCTGAGGACGACGTAGCAGCACTTCCGCCTTCCGCGGACCTCCTTCAGACTTTTGTGTGACTGCGGTTGTCATGGAGGCAACGCAGCGACGAAAGGAGGCGTGGCCTTGGGCGCTCCTGGATGAGGGTATACGCGGGAGAAGAAAAGGGGGGCTTGTGTGCTCTCTCTGAGTTTTGAATGAGGAAGTGTTTGCAGACGTGCTGCACTAACAGTGTTGAACCTTTCCTGCGCGATGACTTCGCTTTTTCCGACCGTGGTCGGAAACGCACGGGGGATTTTCTCCAGGGCCGAAGGCGGATTCTCCTTCGGGGTTCACTGTCCCTTTCGAAACCCTCAGCCTCCAGGGCGAGTTAAGGGGGGAGACACCTTCCTTTTATTACGGTTCTCCGACAGTCTCCTGCTCCGCGCTCACACCCCCTCTCCTCTCCTTACACACACACACACACACACAGCACGCGGGGTCCCCATCATACACGCCCCCACTCCGCAACACAAGCAAAGAATTAAACGGCTTCTAGCCTGTTACAGAGCAACGGTGTCCCACTTGATTAGTTGGCGTTTGCGTCCCGACCGGGACCGACCCGGAAATAACAGCGGTTTCTGACTACGGTCTGAAGCCAGAGGCTGAAAGGTGACGCAAATGCACGTATCTGATTCGTATCCGATTTATTTCCACATATGAATGAGGCCTGATTTCGATCTGAGAAAATCGGAATCCATGCGGTTTTGTTCTGCCAACACGGTCACCGGTCATATCCCATCTGTGCCACATGAGAGGAAACAATCAGAACTGGGTCACTTGAACCATGCAGTGTAAAGGCGGCCTTTGTGTTCTCTGGAGACCAATCAGATTTGGAACATGCCAATCCGTCCACTAGAGGGCAGCATTCTTGTAGTGTCCTTCACTGAGTCAGACAGCTGATCTGGTTTTGATTATACAGATTCTGAACAGAAACTAAACTACCAGTACTTAGCAACACATCTTATCACTTGTGATCTGGTAGAGACGTTTTTTTTCTGTGTTTTCATGATTAGAAAATAGACTTTATTTTTAATCAGGTCATGAATATAAAGTTGGTTTCCTGCCAGAGGACAGCGAATGTGTGACGGGAAGACAGGAACTCACCTGCTGGTCTCTGAAGCACTGTCGTCCTCCGTGGAGGAGCGTCTGTTGAGGAGGACGGGTGCCAGCTTCAGGCGGCTGGCTGCCTCAGCTGCACTGTTTTTGCGAGCGCTCCTGAGCGGCGTGAGGCTGCAGGTGAGCGCTGAAGACAGAGGGAGGGAGGAGGAGGAGGAGGAGGAGGACAGCCTGTTGGCCAGCTTCACCTCAGAGTCCAGCTCCTCATCCAGGAGCTGGTTCAGGAAGTCCTCTTTGGATTTCTCTGGACCTGGTGGGAAAAGATTGTTGAGATTTTTTTTAGAGACCGTTTTATTTTTTGGTCTGGAAGGTCGTGTGCAGACACTCACTGTTGAGGTTCAGCTTCTTACGGACGCCGGGCGTCCTGGAGGTCACCTTCCTAATCTTGACGCTCAGACATTTTGAAGCCGACAGTTTGGTGGCAGAGTGAAGCGACTCCGCCTCCACAAACGCGGCTTTCCCCGCGCTGGCGCTGCTACATCGCACCTCCGCCGTCGCGGCCCTGCGTATGACTTCAGGGTCTGGCGTGGGCAGCGAGCGCAGTGACCGAGCTCTGGAGGTGGGCGTGGCTGCAGGCGGGGAGCGAGGCGGGGATGGAGGAAGGGAGGGTTTGGTAAAACGTTCATCCGCATTTTTAAGCTGAGCTGGGTCCAGCACGCTGAACCTCCTGGAGTCCCAGGACAGTTTCACGTAGAGCGTTTCTTCCGTGTCAGAGTCAGGAAACGGAGCGGCATTGTCCACGTGTTTCACCTGAGCGGCACGAAAAAAAACCTTAAAAACTCAAGTAGATTTTCCAACATCCCAGTAGCTCATTATTTCCTGTTTTATGAAGGATTGAAAAACATTTCTGCACATGCTCAAAAGTGGCCTTACTGCTATGATATGATATGATCCTCTGTTTTCTCTCCTCTTAAAACATGTTTTAGTTAACGCTTCACACTAACTTCAATAATGCTGTTTTGTAGAATCTCATTTTTCCCCATCAATCATGCTGGTTTTCTCTTGTTGGAGTTCAGATCCTTTCAACTGCACTTTCATTTTCATATGAAGCAGTGAGCAGTTTCCTCAGGGAAATAAAGTCATGAATAAGCAAAGACGGGTCTTCAAGCGGGACGCTCACCTGCACGGCTCTGAGGATGGAGTCAGCATCCACCTCGTTTTCACAGCTGGGCCCCTGGTAAAAAAAGATTTCCTTGGGGTGGGGCTCTCTGCCCAGCAGCGTCCGCTTGCTGTAAGGCACCTCGGACAAGCGGACGAACCACTGAACCAGCGCCTTCTTCTGCTCCTGGTTCTCTAAAGCAAATGGGCATCAATGGGCTCTTTAGCAAATTCTTTAGAGATCAAAAACACCGTGGAACATTTTAAAAGCAGGAGACTTAAAAAAAAGTTCAAACAGAAAAGGAATGGAAATGTCTTTCTTTATATTAAAACGTTGATTGCAAAATTCACTTTTTAAAATACATGACCAAATTCAACACTCAGTTAATCCAATTTAATTTAAAAAAGGAACGATGTTGATACTGAATAGTAAATTGCAAAATGCAGGATTGTCCTCTCATTCCCGTCTGTTCTCTTTTTTTCCCCCGTCATTGGTGTACCTGTTCCCTCGTTTGGTGTCTGTTTCATGGCAGATATTCCAGTTTTTATCTTTAATGTCCGCTAAGACCCCAACAAACAGCAGACCACGGCTGGAACCACCGTCTTGCATCTTTTGTGGATGCTTGCCCCAAGTTTTCTAACCACTTCAGCAACATTTGCCTTTTGTCAAAAGCCCATCCTGTAAAATAATTGCCCTTTTCGTTCTCCTTTAAGGTTTTTTTTTAGTTGTGAATGTAAAGAGGTTGTGAGTTTTTCAGCTTTTCTTCATCATCTTTTGGGTGTGGTGGTGACTCACCGTCACTAAACAGTTGGAGGACTCTGGCCACGTAGGGGTTGTCGTCATCTTCTCCTTCGATGAGGATGTGCTGACCGGGCTGAATGACCGTGGTCCCCGGGACCCCCTCCATCCTGATGACTAGAGAGCTAAAACACAAAAATAAATAACAGAAGTATTTAAATCACAA
Organism: Oryzias curvinotus; assembly: GCA_023969325.1. Taxonomy (NCBI): domain Eukaryota; kingdom Metazoa; phylum Chordata; class Actinopteri; order Beloniformes; family Adrianichthyidae; genus Oryzias; species Oryzias curvinotus. The sequence continues at coordinate 36,239,092 of CM043719.1, read as the reverse complement.
TCCTGGGAGAAGCGTGGAGACCTTTTTTTTATTATAACATCAAGAAAAATCTATGGAAACGCAATTCTTATAATAACAGTCAGTGACTGAGTCAGAACAAGTCATCATCTAATTAGATTTAACAATGAACGGTTGCAAATCACAAGAACTAAAGGATTTTTTTCCTCATTCAACTTTAAATTTGTTACTATTAGAAATGTTTGGTAGGACAACCTATTTTTATTCTTTTTTTTTATTTATTTTAAATCTGTCTTACAGTCAGATCCATAAATAATGGGTCAGCGACAGAATTCCAACATTTTTCCTATACACCACCTCAATGGATTTGAAATTATACAATCAGGATGTGCTTTAAGTGCAGATTGTCATCTTTAATTTGAGAATATTTACATCCAGATCAGGTGAGCGGTATGGCAATTTAGATAGATAGATAGATAGATAGATAGATAGATAGATAGATAGATAGATAGATAGATAGATAGATAGATAGATAGATAGATAGATAGATAGATAGATAGATAGATAGATAGATAGATAGATCAGGTGAGCGGTATGGCAATTTAGATAGATAGATAGATAGATAGATAGATAGATAGATAGATAGATAGATAGATAGATAGATAGATAGATAGATAGATAGATAATTTAGGGGTTAACATCCATAAATGGTCAAAGTTAAATATTAGCAAAGACATTTGTGAAAACAAACTAGTGTACAAGTACAAGCATTTACTTTCATAACTCTGCTGTACCGCCATCTACATTCCAGCAAAACATGCTTTATCTTAAAATGTTGCAAGCACCACAGCGTAAAATGTTAACAGGTTAGTCTATTATAGAAAAATAACAATAAAACTCACCCATATTCGTAGGTTTTTAGTTTCCTGTTAAAACTCAGAGGTTTTCCTCGCCACTCGTAAACGCGTTTGACTCTGCGTCTTGTCAAATATTTCATCCTGATTCCTTCAATCCCTTCACAAGAACACCGCGGACGTTATTTAAGTATGAAACAGAATTTTTAATTTGTAACAAATAAACAGGACTTTAGAGAGTTTTAAAGAGCCGATCTAAGGGAAGCGAAGGGAAGGGAACATAGTAAGGAAACCGCATTTCCCGCGAAAAGCCTTCAGAGACAGATAACACAAAAATCGCCTTACCGCCCCCTACCGATAGGAAGATAAAACTGCACCAACGCGCTGAACTTGATTTCAATGTAGAAAACTTTATTCTCGCAATAGATTTAAATATATATGTACAGTACGCAGATAAATAACACCACACAACCTCAATTCGAAACAGAGAATTAATGAAAGAAAAAAAAGGACTACCTCTTAAGGTGACGAGTGAAAACTTTATTGATGCACAGCCGGAAACAATACGTATCTGTTTCCGGGTCAGGTTTCCTCCAAGCTTTTTTTTATTTGTTCATGCTAGAAAGTTAGCCCGGTTTTGTTGCGATGGCGAACAGAACCGTCAAAGATGCCAACAGTATACACGGAACCAACCCGCAATATCTGGTGGAGAAAATCATCCGGACGCGAATTTACGAATCCAAATACTGGAAGGAAGAATGCTTTGGTCTCACCGGTCGGTAAACATGCTAGCAATGAATGTCCATTCCCGTTAGCATCCACGACGGATTCGTGTTATTCATTACAAATCTTCTCTAAATGGTGTTGTTGTTGTGAAGCGAAAAAAACAAACAAACATATCCAGTTGAATACAGTTATAATAATTATAATAACATTTTTTCGCAGTCATGATTAACTGACATCCTCTAGCGAATGAAGAATGTCAAAAATATGTCAACACTCACTCAGTTTGAATTATATGATAGAATAAGTCTTTAGGAGCTAAACACTATTTAATTAAATTACAGCCCGGTTCTAGACCCATGTTTGTTTGTGTATGTTTGTGTTTTTCTTAAGTTAAGGAAGTTTTACACTCTGTGGACAGTTTTAAAGGATTAGCAAAAATCTAAACTTTTTGACTACATACAATACAAATTTTGAATGAAATTAAAATATATAGATAAGTACATATGAATTAAAATAATAAAATTGCATTTAATGAAACTGTGAAAGTATTGCATTAAACCAAAAATCATTTAGAAAACATCTGAATTTTTATCCTGTTATGCTTCTTTCCCACTTACCTTTAAGAAGATCAGAGTGACATTATTTACATATGCACTTGGTGTAAATCAAAAAAAGGCTTCCTAGATCCACAGTCGCTAAGTGTAGATAAATATCAATGATCCTAAACATCCCCAACACTTTCAACTTGCGGTGTCTAATATTAAAATTAAGAAATGAGTGTGTTTTTGTTTTGAACTAGTGTCTAATATCGACTATAGATGTTAATAATCTTTAGACGCTTCGTAGACAGAGGATTTCATGTTTCTCTTGTCATCTGCAGCCGAGCTGGTGGTTGACAAAGCCATGGAGTTGAAGTTTGTCGGAGGAGTTTATGGCGGAAACATAAAGCCGACCCCCTTCCTCTGCCTCACGCTGAAAATGCTTCAGATTCAGCCTGAAAAGGACATCATCGTGGAGTTCATCAAAAATGAAGATTTTAAGTAAGTTCTATGTTTGAGAAAAGGAAAAGTCTTTTAAGGCCCACTCTGATCATCTTTAGATCTATTTCAAGAAGTTTACCGGTGGTATTTTATCCATGATTATAAACCATAATAATAATGGATTCGATTTTTCTGCGCTTTTCCAGACACTCAAAGCGCTTACAGTGTGTCCATTATTCATTCACTCCTCATTCATACTTGGTGATGGTAACTACTGTTGTGGCCACATCTGCCCTGGGACAGACTGGCAGAGGCGTGGCTGCCAATTTGCACCTACGGCCCCTCTGACCATCACCAGGATCATTCATACACATTCACACACCAGTGACGCCACACTGGAAGCAAGTGTCTTGCCCAAGGACACAACAACAGTTAACTGGGGGGAGCGGGGATTGAACCGCTGAGCCTTCGATCATTGGACGAACTGCTCAACCGCCACTGCCGTTGTGGGTACCGGATCTTCTCGGGCTGCCGGATGTTCTCGGGGTCCTTCGGGGTCCTTCGAACATTGATGACGTCACCCTACGGTACCAGACCGTACAGACCGTACAGACCGGACTAGAACAACTACTTAGCGAGCGATTTTACGTTTAGCGATTTTACTACTTAGCGACGTTACCCTACGGCAGGGGTGTCAAACTCATTTTCACTGAGGGCCACATCAGCATAGTGGCTGTCCTCAAAGGGCCAGATATAACTTATACATGTAACTAAATGTAATGAAAAATAAATGTAACTACTAATTAATTTTAAATAACTCATTTATTTATTATAACTTTTTAGAGTGACAATTACAGTTGCATAAAAAAACATATGTTTGCTTGTTACTCTAGCATAAATCCTTTCAAATTTGATTCTGTCAGGTTAGGTTATAAGGACAGTGTTTAAGACCTAATGTATAGTTGCCCAATCCAATATTTCAAGCCCGATTCCCCCTAGATATGAATAAATACACACCAGTTTTTATTTTGTATTTAAAGAAATGAAAAACTTTTATGCTCTTGTGGGCCACATAAAATGACATGGAGGGCCACATTTGGCCCGCGGGCCTCGAGTTTGACACATGTGCCCTACGGGTATTTTGTACCCCCCATAGTGAGTGTGTAATTGTAGTGTGTTCATCCTCTGCTGGAGTTTGTATTTTTGTCTTTGAAAAGTTTGATTTAAAAAAAAAAAAAAAAAAGACGTCACCCTACGGTAACACCAGTTGGACAAACTACTTAGCGATTTTACGTTTCCTTTTGTAAAGTTTTTCTCACTCATAACTAATAATGGCATTTTTTTGTTTTAAAGGGAGAGCCATTGGCAATATAACTTATTTTTTCCAATTTGAGCAAATGTATTACTGTATAAAAACAATATTTATTTATGGTGTGCAGTCTGGTTTAATTCTCCCAAATGTCAGTTTCCCTTTTTTAATCTCTGAAAAAAACATTGTCATTTGATAACTATAATCAAAAGGAGCAGTCTACAGTCCTAAGCATTAATTGAATTCCACACTATATTTCCCGTTTAAAACTTGTTATTATCGATAATAACGGAGAGTTATAAATTGACCAATCACTATCGTAGACGTCATTGTGCCCACTTACAGCCAATCAAATAGTGTGACGTCGTCATTGGTCGAAGGACCCCGAGAACATCCGGCAGCCCGAGACAATCCGGCACCCACACCACCCCTTATGCCCTTTTTAACCAAAATAAAAAATCTGCGTCTGAGTTGTAGGTGGGACCGTTAGTGAAGAGGAAGCACGATTGCCTTCTCGTCATCCATAACCGAGAGCTGTTTACACGCTCTAGCGCAGGGGTGGCTAACCCTGGTCCTCAAGAGCCTCAACCCTGCCTGTTCTCCAGTTCTCCCTCACCAGCTTGCTGTTGATTAGTTGACTCAAGTGATTTCACATCCTGATTGACTGAACACACCTGATTTAGGTTGTCAGCATCAAGCAGTCCTGGGTAAGCTGGAAAACAGACAAGGATGAGGCTCTTAAGAACCAGGGTTAGCCACCCCTGCGCTAGCGCCCCTTACAACCCCTCACACCCCCAACATTACCACATCATTACCATCATTACCACATGCAAGCTCTGATGACGATCTGGTCATCTGAAAGTGGATGGATCAGAATGCAGCAGAGCAGGGAGCTTGCAGCCAATCTTTGTTTCTAAATGACAGCTAAAAGTTATTTTTCAAATTGCCTTTTTTGTCTGCTTCTAACATCTGCCATTTTGAAAGAAGAAATACTCAGAAATGCGATTTTGAGCTTAATTTTTTTAATATACGTCCATCATCAGAAAATGCTATAGGAACATGTTAAAAACAAGATTTTTGGTGGAGTGGGTCGTCAGAAATCGCCTTTTATCTATTGTCTCACAACCCTTTAACTTTTTATTTACTGCGTTATGAAATGTCAAGTAGAAAACGACTTCTAATATACATAAATTAAGCTAATCAACGAATTCTTAAGCATATGCTGATTTCTCTTTTTTTTTAATTCATGCATTTAAGCTTCTTAAAAGGTAGAAAAACTGGAGAAAGACCAGAAAAGATGAGAATTAAAAAGCATGAAAAACAAAGCGATAAATGAAACAAGTTAACATGGAATAAAATTAACAGTAAAATACTTTGTTTCCTCTAATTCTCACTTTTAATGAAAACATTTTGTGCTGTAATGTGTGTTTTTCAAAACCCTGAAGATATGTTCACAGATGAAAATGACCAGAGACCGAAAAAATTCTTTCTAGCTTTTTTTCTTTTGTTTTTTTTGTGAACCGTTTGGTGTCGCTTCTGTCAGATATGTCCGTCTTCTTGGAGCCATGTACATGAGGTTGACCGGCACCGCCGTGGACTGCTACAAATACCTGGAACCACTGTACAATGACTACAGAAAGATTAAGACTCAGAACAGAAACGGAGGTAAGACACAGAAGGTTAGAATCTTTCTCATCGTTTCTTCTTTTTTTTTTTTTTTGGCTTGCATACAGAGAAAGATCAGGTTTCCAACATGGAAGCTCCTCTGCTCTTCCTCCCACAAGCTTTTGGACTCACACTGAGCTTTCAGCATCTTCCTCCTCTGAGCTGACTCAGCTTGAATAGCTGTTGACTTTAATCACATGTAAGCCTTTATGAAGCTCTGTTAGTTTGATCCATTTTTTCTGTTTTTTGATGCAGAGTTTGAGCTGATGCACGTCGACGAGTTCATAGATGAACTTCTTCACGCAGAGAGAGTGTGTGACATCATCCTTCCTCGACTTCAGGTGTGTAACTTCCCAGAAGTCCCCTTTGACCCATAATTGGTTGTACAGTAATGTGCAAGTATCAGCTGTGGATTTAGAATGTCATACTTGTTTTGTCTTTTAAATATTGCATTTTAAATGTGTAATTTTAAAAGAAAAAAACTGTCACTTCTCAGACATTTTATTGAAGCTACTGGACCAGTTTTTATGGGAGGGGGGGGAGGGGCGCACCAGCTATAATTTGACTTAATGATTATAAAATGTATATTTTCCCAAAGCTCTGTAGTCTGTCTTAAATCTATGATTTAGTCAATTGTGAAAGTATTTAGATAGTAATGAAATTAGGGCAAATAGTTTTTCTACACAGTCAGCGAGAAATTTGTCTGATATTTACTTTAATCGGTTTCAAATTATATTTGTAACCATTTGGATTTTTTTTTTTATCAAAGGGCCCACGTCATGAAAAATCAGGTTTTTGAGTAATTAAGTGTATTATCATGTTTATTCCTCACTGTAAACAACCCCATAGTGGTGTTTTGATCCGTTTACGCATTTCTGAGTATTCCTCTAAAAACCTGCATTTTGAGCACCAGCGCCTCCTAACCCACGAAAACGAGTGGGTTCTCACATCGTGACATCATAAAGTGGAGAACCGCCCCTTCCAGGAAGAGTCTGCGCTGCCAGCACCCGCCCCAAGCTAACACACAAACAATAAATGAAAACATAAAATAATCAAACACTGGTTAAAAATATACATCAATCAATGCTATTTGCACCTCACGCTTCCCAGCCTGATTTCTCTTGATTAAAATTCAATTTCAGTTTTTTTTTGTATAGCCCAAATTCACAACGACAGTCATCTTAAAGGGCTTTGTATAGGTAATTGAAGAAGTTAAACATAAAATCAAAAGGATCATGAATACGATGCCAACACAAACCTTTGAAAGTTGATTCCCCTCCATCGGATTATTCTGTTGTCATCACTTTTGCGGCTCATTGCAAAACATTGCGTTTCTGTTTGTAATTTTTTGCGGACTTTGGACCTTGTCGTTACTTCACTCAACAAGTGAAGACTATATCTGTAGTAATGGCGCTTGTGTGTCATGCCGTGTGTTCCGTGACGGCCAATCCAGTAACATTTAACAATGAATAAAGATGTAACGACAGTTTTCTCTTTGAGGATTTTTGAGTAAAAACAAAAAAGTGACCCCTTTCCTCCATAAAGTCATGGTATCCTCTACTGTGTGTCACAGAGGAGGCAGGTCCTGGAGGAGGCAGAGATGCTGGACCCTCGGGTCAGCGCTTTGGAGGAAGACCTGGATGAAGTGGAAAGCAGTGAGGAAGAAGATGAGGAGGACGAAAAGGTAACGGCCTTTGATTGTGTGTTGATCTTTTGGTTTGGACGAATATCATCGCAGGAGTTTTCACTCTGTGTTTGCTTTCCGTACCCATAGCCAGAGCGACTGCACTCCCCGGAACCTCACAGGCGGAGTTACCGTGACAACGACAGACCTCGCCGCTCACCGTCGCCACGTTACAGACGCAGCCGCTCACCCAGACGGTGGGTGTTGTCTCAGATCTTATGTCGTTCATGTACAGTACTCAGCATAAATGAGGACACCCACTACATTTGTCCGAAAACGTTTAGTGACCTTTCAGAATCAACATTTTTCTACAAAGGCGGCCATTGATTGCAAACAAGATATTTTAATTTGCACACTAAAAAAAGGGATTTTCCTAACTAATTAGGTCACGCCCATGTTGTAAAAAGGAGTACACCCCAGTCATAGTCTTAGAAGAAAAGCCAAACTTAAGACTATAAAATTCTAATTATCAGGCATTCAACCACAAGTGAGTCTAATGATTCATTTAAGAGGTGTCCAGCACACAGGTGGCCAGAAAAGACCATTTCTTATCAAAGAAAAGCCCTTCCTTTTCTCAGATTTTGTGACATTTCTTTTCCATGGGTAGCTATCGCAGACGGCATGAAATGGGAAGGGCTTTTTGGATCACTTCTTCACTTTTGCTATCGTAATCTAAAAATTTAAGAAAGATGGAAGTGCAACCATCTTACAGAGACGTCCAGGCCGTCCACAGAAGCTAACATCTGAGCAGGAGCGTCTTCTGATGAGAAGGGCTGAAGAAAATCGCCGCTGTAGTTCACTGCAGTCAGCTAAAGCAGTAGAAAGCCAAACTGGAGTGACTGTTTCCCGCGACACCATCCGGCGCACACTGCAGAGGAATGGCATGCATGGTTATCGTCCACGAAAGAAGCCTCCCGTGCACAAAAAAGCATGTGTAGAATTTGCTAGAAAAGATAAAGGCTACTGGGACTCAATACTAATAGCGGCTGGGTGGCTCAGTTGGTAAGGTGAGTGGCTACCACGCAGGGATCCAGGGTTCGATTCCCGGAGGGGAATAAACAATGGTACTGAGTACTGAGGCAATTACCATGTCAACTGAGCAATCACCCAGTGAGGGTCCTTAGGCAAGGCCCTTAACGCTACTGCCTCCCGGGCGCAGTCAAGCTGCAGCTCACCGCTCCCCCAGGGGATGGGTCAAATGCGGAGAAGAATTTCCCCATTGAGGGATCAATAAAGTACCAATTACTCTGAAGTGATGAGACTAAGATCACCCTTTTTGGAACGAACGGCTTTAAAACTATGGTGTTGCTGTAGTGAGAATTTTAAAGAAAAATACATGGTGCCTGTAGTGAAACATAGTGGTGGGAGTGTCCTGATGTGGGGCTGCTGGCTGCATTTCACTGATGGCATCATGAACTCAACAATGTACTGCTAAATACTGAAGGAGAAGATGCTGCCATCACTTTATGCACTTGGTCGTGGAGCACTTTTCCAACACAACAATGATCCAAAACACACTCCTGAAGCTACTGCTGCATTTCAGAAGAACAGGGTCATTGAATGGCCAACGGCGTTAGAAATAAGGGAAAAACTTGGTTGTCCTTCGATACCAATATTCGACAGCAACGAAACCTACTCAGATGTCAGTACTTACATCTTTATTTCTTCTATGCCTCTCATAATGGAAATAAAAAAAACTCTTTAAATATTAAAAACAAACATTTTACTAAATATTGAAGCACCTGGTTACGCAAAGTATTGCCAAAAACTTGAAACTAATATCTTTGTAACTAGTATCTTTACACAGATTTAAATATATTGGTTCTTTTTTTTCTTTGGTTTTGATCATTCTTGCGTAAAGAATATAAAATACAAAGACTGTTGTAATAATTTAGAATATCATATCAACCCCACGGAAAAAGGTTTTTTTCAGCTCATGTCAGTCTGTTATGAGTGAACGTTATAGTGTTTATGAATGTGTTTTGTCGTTTTGCATGTTTTTGGAGACCTCTAGCGGTCGTGCCAGGTACTGTTGTTCAACACCTCTATTTGAAAAATCTTTATTGAAAGTGCACATGTAGAAACAGGAAGGATTCGCTAGCATGCACGCACTTCGTTTGTCAGTGGAAAGAATTTGCTGCATACGTCTCCATTCAGAGGTTGCCAAAAACTAACCCTTGAAACTTGAAAAATAGTCAAAAAATACCAAAATGTTGAATAACAGACCAGGTTGTCACACGGACAACCATCAGGTTCATTTTGGCTGTCCTCTGTGAAATCTGGTTGTCTCGGACAACCGCTTATCGAACGCTGGCCAAGGATGTCTCCTGATCCGAACCCAATCGATCACCGGTGAGGAATTCTGAAGAACAAGTTGAGCATCACTCTCCATCCAGCATCCAGGCTCTAAAAGAGGTTCTTCTTGAAGAATGGAAAACGATGGATGTTGCAATATGTCACCAACTTGTTCATGAAATACCTAGAAGACTTGGCGCTGTCCTTACAAATCATGGTGGTCATACAAAATACTAGATGTAGTAGATTTTGTTGCAGGGTGTATTCATTTTTTGCTTCAACAAATTTAAGTAAAAGTGAAAATTATGTGATCTAAGTTAGATCATTAACCTTAATTTCATGGTATGTTAAGAAGTGTTCAATAAAATGCTACCTTGTGAAAAGTTTGGAGATTTAAAGGGGGTTTATTTGTTTATGCTGTGCACTTTGTGTGTATATATATATATATATATATATAGATGTATGTATGTGTGTGTGTATATGCATATATAAATTTTTTTGTTTGTTTCACAAGTTATCACTACCAACTTTTTTTGTCACAGGCGGAGCAGATCTCCAAAGAGGCGAAGGTAAAGCTTTATTGAATGGAGTTAAAATTACTTTTTTTTTTTTAAATAAATACTTTGCTTTTAAATTTGTTTTCCCTTATTTTCTCGAACAGCCCGTCACCTCGGAGAGACCGCCATCGCAGCAAAAGTCCACGTCGACATCGCAGCCGGTCCAGAGACAGACGCCACCGCTCCAAATCTCCCGGTATGTGGCGCTCTGGAGAAGATAATCCTCGGATCAACCTATAATACACTTAACGACAACAACCAAAACTTTTTCGTTAGTAAAACTGTGATTTCTTTTATTATATTTTATTAATTAATTGTTATTGTCTGGCAGGTCATCACCGGAGCCACAAACACCGTCCCCACAGCAAGTCTCCTGAGAGGTGAGAGCTGCTGCTGTGGATTTCTGATTGTGAACCTTTTTCTTTGAAGTGTTGTTCCATTAAACTATGATTGCTAATAAACCAAAAACTTTTGCTTCCTTTCATCTGGTAGGAGTTCAAAAAAGAGCCACAAGAAGAGTCGAAGAGGAAACAACTGAATTCCTTTTATTTTGTCTTTTTTATCCTTTCAATGTCTCAGCTGTCCACTTAAATCTGCTCTAAAGTTTGGTTCTGCTGAGATTTTAGACCCCAGACGTGTGACACATTTACCGCTTTCTGTTGTGACAGTAAATAAAAACAGTCACTTATGATAAATTTCAGAAAAGTCCTTTATGTAATTGAATTCCGCTGTATTGAACTCTTTGTTCATATGTTTGTTTTTCAATTAAAGATCTCCATTTTGTCCGTTTACACTTTTATGTGGCCATCTTATTTTGAAAGTTTTTAGTAGAAAGAAGGTTAAAAAATCTTCAAAATGTTAATATTATACTTATCCAATTATTTTTACTTTGTTCAAAGAAAATAAATCTTGCGACTCAATTTTATTGATCCATCAAAGTTCTGGACTATGAAAGACCCGCTCTGATGAAAATTGCATTTTTGATATTTTTACATGCATTTTTTTGATGATGGACATATTTAGCTTAAATGTGCATTTCTGAGTTTAGCTTTATTCAAATTGTGGTGAATTAGTAATGGACAGAAAATTGCTGTTTGAAAAAGAGCTTATGTGTGATGGAAAGCTTCAATATTGCTCGCCATTTTTGTTGCACCGGTAACGTTAGGTTGGGAGTGTGAGGGGCTATAAGCTAACTGGAGAGAGTGTAAACTGGTGGATGACGGGAAGTGGGGGTGGGCCTACTCCATAGCAATGGTCCCGCTCACAACTCTGCAAAGAACTTTTAATGAACAACTTCTGCTCTGCTGTAAACTGTCCTAAAAATAACAAACGTTATGGCCTGCAGCAGGACCATATTGTTTTCACAGTTGGAAAGATTTCTGCGCCTTTGAGCGAAAGTTTGACCCCCGCCACATACTCGCACACACCTAGGATAAATTGAAAATGAATTTTGGACAAAGTGAACGCCCCCCCCCAGAGAGGGCTGCCAGGCCCAGGAAGCCAGCACCCAAGGAACATGGCCGCCGTTGCCAAGGGCCCGGTACCCCCTACCAGGGATGGGGTAGGAGACAGATGGTCCAAGGTCCCATCTTGTATAATGTGTGTGTGTTTGTGAGCGTGTGTGTGTATGTGTGTTGAGGGTATATTTTTGAGGGGACAGGGGTGTGTGTGCTAGAGGTTGCGTTTAAAATTCGCGGGTAGGACGTTGAAAGGACATCTGCTGCTTGCTGGCAGTGATGCCCAAGCGCCCCCCCCCTCTACCAAGGGTCCCAAATGTCTAAGGTGCAATTAAAACCAAGAGGAGGGGGGGGGGCCTGTTCACATACGATAACCAAGGTAGGGGGGGGCCACTGCCAAGTGACTCCTCCCTCCAAGGTACATCGCAGGCTGACCACCCCCCCCATCACCCTAGTAAGTGATTAAATGAGGAAGAGGGTAAATGGGGGACAGCTGGTGGTGAGACAACAACCGTCCACCAGCCCCCCTCCAGCATTGGGCTCAGGTCTCCTCAGCAAGTTCAGCTCCTCTGAATTATTATCATGAGATTTTCGCATTTTTAAACAATACCGGAAAAATAACTTTTTTCAAGCGATTTTCACGCACAAGTCGCTAGCGTGATTTCACAATCAACACTGGAGTTTCGTCGACCTTTGACTTCGGGAAAAGGCAGCCATCTTGATTTTTTTTCAGAAAAAGGAACTTTACTACCGGATACAAACGTAAACTTGTCGTTGAGATTTTCATCGATTTTCATAACTTCTTGGGCATCAATGGGAAGCTACTGTGGCAAAAATGCTGCAATTAAAAGCTGTAGATGTTGAACGGCGTGCACTTGGTGAGCTAGTAAATGTGGCGCACTGTTATAGCTAATGATTTTCAATGGAATACTGTAAAAAAGGAAATGCATGCATCCATGGCTGGAACTGAACATAATGAAAAACACTGGATACGGACATATAAGGAATGTGGGCGTGGTTAGCAATAAACCTCTGTTGCTAAGGAAATTCAAAAGTTTACTTTTTCCAATTCATCTTATAATGATGTTATCCCGAGGCGACTATAACATAAAATGGTTGCTATGGTGATAAAATCAACAGAAAAGCTGCCATTTTGAAAAAAAGTGGATTTTTTTTAATCAACTTATGACATGTACCACTTGCTAATGGAGCAATGTGTTTTTCTGAGTGAGTTGATAATGCGGATATCAATGCTAGCACTTTTAGCAACATTAGCACAACTAGCATAGTTAGCACAATTAGCATAGGCAGCTTTGATAAAAGCCTTGATAAAAGGTGGGTATTGCTGCGTAGAAGTGGGCAGCGAGGGCGTGGCTGTGGTGCTTAGGGCCAGGCGGAGGGGGCGGGGTGCGCCTGCGGGCCATACAACGCTGCTTGCGGCTGTAATTCTTTTACATTTTGGCTAAAAAACTGCATGATTAGAAAAGACACTGAAACACTTGAAAATAGATCAAAAGATGATTGGAGTGGGACTTAAACCCACACACAACATAAAGGAGTTTAAGAAATTCAAATGATCAGAATGGATTTTTGTTAGTTAAATGTTTATTAAGGATTAATTCATGTGAGTTGAAGAGTTATTCTACAGGATCAATATTATAAACAATCAAATCAAACAGCCTATGTTGGTAAAACCTCATTCAGAATCATCATCTGGCAGGTTTTCCAGAAACTCCTTGATTTCTGGGCACATCCTGCTCCTTCCTCTCTCACATATTTTCTGGAGCACTTTGACGCTTTGTTTCCCATAGAAACTCCTGTTTTGAATCTCTGCTGACTTCATGTGGTACCGAATGGACTCATTACTGTCCTGACGGTCGAAGTTGAGGTATCTGGCGTAGTTGTAGTATAGCAGCTGTTTGTCATCAGAATCCAGGTCTCTTGCGAGCAGGTCTTGGAACATCTGGTATGCTATCTCGCGGCCCAGACTCAACTTTGCCTGAACACATGCCAGGTCAATCTTCTTCACAAATGATGAGTCTGGGTAGAGATCAATGACCTCCTTATGCAGCTGTATGGCTCTTTCAATCGTACGTTGGTCTGCTTGATTAGCCGTGAACCCGAGGACTTTCCATTTGTAGCAGAGTGCAGCGCATCTCTTCAGGTAGCGCTCATCAGGATGACGCTCCAAGGCCTCCTCTGCCAGAATAATGGCCTCATCCAGCAACCCCAGCCGCCTGTGCAGCCTCAGGAGGGGTTTCAGGCCACTGTAGCTGCTGACAGGCTGCAGAAGGATCTTCTGACCCAGCTTCTCCGCCTGATCTTTCACCGATTCTCCTTTTCTGCCTCTTTCCTTAAGCTCCACAGCAGCCACGTACAGATTCTCTGGATCCTGCTCACGGGCTGTTCTGATTTCCTGCATGAGGTCATCACTCAGACCTGTGTCACAGTGCTTAGCAGCACTGGCCAGTGCAATCACACGGCTGGACTGCCACTGCACCATGTCTGGCTGCATGCTAAAGGATCTTTGAAAGTAATCTGCAGCCAGCAGCTGGTTATCTTTACCAAACTTCATCAGAGTCCAGGCTTTCTCAGCGTAGATCTCTGGGTGGAGCTCATCCTGGGACGGAGATGGGAATTTACTTTTGAGAGCTTCAATCTTTGACAAGTAATCTTGACTCTTTGCCTCTTCTCCAAGATGATGGTGCAGCCAGGCTAGATTTCCATAGTTCACCATCAGCCAGGGACCCTCATCTTCCTTCCTCAGCCGCTGTAAGGTTTCTGTGGCCTTTCTGAAGTACTGATGGGCTTCTTGGCTAGAGCCTAGCTCGGAGAGGACAAACCCCCACAAGTTGTAAATGGAACCCAACCAGAAATTTCCCTCATCTGTGCCAATGTCCTCAAGCTCATCCCTCTTGGCCAACAGGTGTGATCTGGTGGTTTCCTTGACCCAGGTGAAGTGACACTCCAGGGCCTCCAGTTTGGACAGAGTCTGAGAAGAACTGCTGGACAAGAACAGACAAGACAAAGAGAACTGTTCAGACACCTTCACAGAAACAGAAACGATTACTTTGAGAACTTTTTGTATTTTGACTGATGCCTTATTACAATCTTCCACACCTGTCATTGCATTCCCTTTGACACTCCTTTGTCACACACCCAGGGGCGGGGCTACATGGGGCAATATAACAACAAATATAATTTTTACAACAATGAAACTTTTTGAAATATGTATATTTGATCCTTTCATTCATAATGGTTTTCCACGTTTTGCCACCCTTCCAAAGTCATATAGAATGTTCTGTGTTTGCTACTGCACATCCTCACCTGGAATCTTCCTCCACAACATTCCAACCTGCTGCTATGGTGACAGCAGTCATGTTGTTGGTTTAGAGACACTGAGAAAGAGACAGGAAGCAGAGCTGGAGGTAGAGATGAAGATGTTGAGGCTTTCTCTGGGAGTGACCAGGACAAATACTGTAGGATCAGGAATGAATCCATCAGAGGAACAGCTCATGATAGATGTTTTTAAGATACATTTGGTAACCTTAAGAAAATGGCCAGTAATTATGTTAGTTAAAAGTCAATTTTCCTACATGAAGACTTTGGGAGGTTGTCATTTTAAGCTTTAGACTAATTGGTTCCTAAGTGCAGCTGTTTCTGCTGCTCCCCACTCCTCCAGGGGATGGATCAACATATTTCACACATAAAGGCATGTGACAACTAATCAGACTTTAACTTTAAGTTAACTTTAAATAAGTGCTGCCAACAACAACATTAAGCGTTGGAGCTTGGATGCACTTAAATATGTGTGGGCAATGCAGCAATGCGCATCTTGGCTGCATGTTTGAGCAACATGAATTTACATCATTTTTTGTGCAGTTCGCAAGTAAATACGTCCAAATAACATCAGCCTTAAGATAAAATAAATAAATGAAATACAAAGACTAAATGTAAAATAAAATAAAATAAAAATTGCATACCTCATGACGATCTTCCCGTCTTTCAAAGATATGGACTCTTCTTTCTCCTCACAACTCGTCTTCTCTGTGGCGCTGCAGCTCCTCAGTTTCAGCATCTTTTTATGCGCGCATCCGTCTGTGCGCTTTGGGAGCTGAGAGTGCTTCATCATGCGAAGCTCGCTGAGTGGTGACTTCACTTTCCCTTGGGAAAAACCTTTGTCTCTACTTTCCAGAATCGAAACTTAACTGCTGAAACCCAGGAAAGGAAAGTGTTGGATTTTGACTTGGAAAAGGTTTATTCAAAGCAATTCAAAGCTATTCAAAGCAAAATTAGACACATTAACTCTGAAGCATACAGAAAGTGACAGAATGAGACTATTTGGTGATAAGTTTGTCAAAAAGGGTTTAATTATTTGCCTGACATGGAATGTGATGAAGTGAACTTATAACTCCATTCCTGTGTCTTTTTTACCTGTTCTATCCAATAACTGAGCTAACAGATGAGAGCTGAGGGCCTTTTCTGTTGGACAGTTTTTACTATTACACAAGAAGGTGTCATGTTTCTGATGCGAGACAGATCCAGATGCTGGAACCCGGAAGGAACACACAGGTAAGTGGATGGGTAAGTAATGGTTTATTTACTGGTGTGGATTGTGGCGAGAGGCAGGTCTTGGCGTGGCCGGTGATCTTGGTGCGGCGTGGCTGGAGGTCTTGACGCTACATGGGTGGAGGTCTTGGCTTTTCTTTCGTGGCTGGAAAGAAAAGGAGAAGCCAGGTTATGGAGGGCCTTAAAGGTGAACAGGAGGAGTTTGAATTTGATTCTGGAGGTTATGGGAAGCCAGTGCATATTGACACATCAGGAGGATTAATAGTCAAAGGAGGAGCGCTGTATAACCCACTGAAGAACATGCAAAGCCCAGACGGGATGGCACAACTTTATTTTACTCTAACTCTCACCTGTTTCACCCTTACCACACCATCAGAACACTGGCGCACCTACATTACGTAGCACCCATATGTCCCTCCCCTCTCCAAGAAGCTCTGGGCGGAACAGAGAACATGGAGTGGACTACACTGTGCTAAGGAGTTTACAGCGACAGCAACCGTCAGATCTGTCTTATGCCAAAATGGAATTATTTAATGCACAATCTCTTTCAAATAAAACGCTCCTTATCCATGATCTTATTTTGGATTTTAAAAAAAGGACTTTATGTGCCTGGTTAAAACTTGGCACAGTACATGGGATCTCTCTCTGCCTCTTAAGGTTACAGCTACCGGTACATGGAAAAAGTCAGCAGTGTGGCAGACTCCCCATGTGCCATAGAAGTCAGAGTTCAAGGTGTTACATTTTTCCAGGTCCTGTTTAGAAATAAATATCTCTTAAAGGCACAAAATGTCACAAGTTCCCATAAGTTTGTCTACAACTCTGCGGCGAGCTTCTTCCGCTCTGACCAAAGCGCAGGCCACAGCAGTTGTATGAAGCAACACATATTGCCATGGCGTGTTAAGGACCTTGGACAGCAACATTGCCCCCTCGCATTAAGTGAAGTGCTCAGTCCAACCACAGCAATCTTTTGCGGCTCATAGTTCCGCCTAACGAAGGATCCCTCAGCCCAAAGCTGACTTCATTACACTCAGCAGAAACTTTAAAAGAGCTGAATCGAGAGTTTGCAGCACCAACCTTTAGACAGGTCACCTCACGACCTAACTTTTCCTTAAGATACAAACAAAGCCAGTACATCGGGGTCCAGAGTCGGGGCAAACTTTCCTTGTGGTGAAAACACACACCAGCTTTGTCCGGACAGTTTCGATGTTACCGGGGGCTCCGGTACCGATGACAGTCGCGTCGCCGGCCACTTTGAGGTTCTTCACAGGTGGAGTTACCATGACAACGACAGACGCAGCCGCTCACCCAGACAGTGGGTGTTGTTTCAGATCTTATGTCATAATGTTTTCTTTTTTACAAATAACCAAAAACAACTTTTTTTGTGTTACAGCAGAAGCAGATATCCTAAGAAGCGAAGGCAAGGCTTTACTGGATTGAGTTAAAATTACTTTTTTTTTTTTTAAATAAATACTTCGCTTTTAAATTTTTTTCCTTATTTTGTTGGACAGCCCATCACCTCAGAGAGACCTCCCGGTATGTGGCGCTCTGGAGAAGATAATCCTCGGATCAACCTATATTACACTTCACGACAACAACAAAAACTGTTTCTTAAGTAAAACTGTGATTTCTTTTATTATATTTTATTAATTAATTGTTATTGTCTGGCAGGTCATCACCGGAGCCACAAACACCGTCCCCACAGCAAGTCTCCTGAGAGGTGAGAGCTGCTGCTGTGGATTTCTGATTGTGAACCTTTTTCTTTGAAGTGTTGTCCCATAAAACTATGATTGCTAATAAACCAAAAACTTTTGCTTCCTTTCATCTGGTAGGATTTCAAAAAAGAGCCACAAGAAGAGTCGAAGAGGAAACAACTGAATTCCTTTTATTTTGTCTTTTTTATCCTTTCAATGTCTCAGCTGTCCACTTAAATCTGCTCTAAAGTTTGGTTCTGCTGAGATTTTAGACCCCAGACGTGTGACACATTTACCGCTTTCTGTTGTGACAGTAAATAAAAACAGTCACTTATGATAAATTTCAGAAAAGTCATTTATGTAATTAAATTCCGCTGTGATGTAGAAAATATTCTGGGTGGGCCACCAGCTCCCTGCTCTGATCCATCCACTTGCAGACGTCTTAGTTTTCCTCGTCTGAGCTGGCATCTGGATACAAACTGTACGGCTGGAAAGCTTCAATATTGCTCGCCATTTTTGTTGCACCGGTAACGTTAGGTTGGGAGTGTGAGGGGCTATAAGCTAACTGGAGAGAGTGTAAACTGGCGGATGACGGGAAGTGGGGGGCGGGATTTGTACTGCTCACTGCTCTGCAAAGAACTTCCAATGAACTACTGCTGCTCTGAATCATTATGGGATGGCCACATGACCTACGTCTTGGCAGCCCTTTGGTCGCAACTTTTGAGAATTGGAGATTTTCGTGTTTTTCGACATTATGGGAAAACAGCACTTTTGTTTGTGCGCACAAACATGCTGCCAGCTCCAATCTACAAACTACACAGATGTTTCTTAGACCTTGGGAAGAGGCCGCCGTTTTAAATTAAAACAAACATTTAGTAACATACAAATGAAAACTCCAAGGGATTCTCTGACTTGCATTGATAAAAGGTGGGCGGTGATAAATTGAAACAGATCAAAAGATGATTGGAGTGGGACGTTTTTTTGTGTTGCCTGGAAGAAAAAAAATTCAACCCACACACTGCCTATATAAGGGTTTAAGAAATTCAAATGATCAAAACAAAGTTTTGTTGGTTAAATGTTTATTAAGGATTCAGTCGTGTGAGTTGAGGAGTTACTCTACAGGATCAATATTCTAAACAATCAAATCAAACAGCCTATGTTGGTAAAACCTCATTCAGAATCATCATCTGGCAGGTTTTCCAGAAACTCCCTGATTTCTGGGCACATCCAGCTCCTTCCTCTCTCACATATTTTCTGGAGCACTTTGACGCTTAGCTTCCCATAGAATGTATTGTTTTGAATCTCTGCTGACTTCTTGTGGTACCGAATGGACTCATTACTGTCCTGACGGTCGAAGTTGAGGTATCTGGCGTAGTTGTAGTAAAGCAGCTGTTTGTCATCAGAATCCAGGTCTCTTGCGAGCAGGTCTTGGAACATCTGGTATGCTATCTCGCAGCCCTGACTCAACTTTGCCTGAACACATGCCAGGTCAATCTTCTTTACAAATGAGGAGTCTGGGTAGAGCTTAATGACCTCCTTATGCAGCTTTACGGCTCTCTCAATCGTACGTTGGTCTGCTTGATCAGCCTGAGGACTGAGGACTTTCCATTTGTAGCAGAGTGCAGCGCATCTCTTCAGGTAGCGCTCATCAGGATGCCGTTCCAAGGCCTCCTCTGTCAGAATAATGGCCTCATCCAGCAACCCCAGCCGCCTGTGCAGCCTCAGGAGGGGCTTCAGGCCACTGTAGCTGCTGACAGGCTGCAGAAGGATCTTCTGACCCAGCTTCTCCGCCTCATCTTTCACCGATTCTCCTTTTTTTCCTCTGTCCTTAAGCTCCACAGCAGCCACGTACAGATTCTCTGGATCCTGCTCACGGGCTGTTCTAATTTCCTGCATGAGGTCATCACTCAGACCTGTGTCACAGTGCTTAGCAGCACTGGCCAGTGCAATCACACGGCTGGACTGCCACTGCACCATGTGTGGCTGCACCTTGAAGGATCTCTGAAAGTAATCTGCAGCCAGCAGCTGGTTATCTTTACCAAACTTCATCAGAGTCCAG
The DNA here is from genome assembly GCA_023969325.1 of Oryzias curvinotus. Taxonomy (NCBI): domain Eukaryota; kingdom Metazoa; phylum Chordata; class Actinopteri; order Beloniformes; family Adrianichthyidae; genus Oryzias; species Oryzias curvinotus. The sequence continues at coordinate 36,219,288 of CM043719.1, read as the reverse complement.
GCTTTCTCTGCGTAGATCTCTGGGTGGAGCTCATCCTGGGACGGAGATGGGAATTTACTTTTGAGAGCTTCAACCTTTGACAAGTAATCTTGACTCTTTGCCTCTTCTCCAAGATGATGGTGGAGCCAGGCTAGATTTCCATAGTTCACCATCAGCCAGGGACCCTCATCTTCCTTCCTCAGCCGCTGTAAGGTTTCTGTGGCCTTTCTGAAGTACTGATGGGCTTCTTGGCTAGAGCCTAGCTCGGAGAGGACAAACCCCCACAAGTTGTAAATGGAACCCAACCAGAAATTTCCCTCATCTGTGCCAATGTCCTCAAGCTCATCCCTCTTGGCCAACAGCTGTGATCTGGTGGTTTCCTTGACCCAGGTGAAGTGACACTCCAGGGCCTCCAGTTTGGACAGAGTCTGAGAAGAACTGCTGGACAAGAACAGACAAGACAAAGAGAACTGTTCAGACACCTTCACAGAAACAGAAACGATTACTTTGAGAACTTTTTGTATTTTGACTGATGCCTTATCACAATCTTCCACACCTGTCATTGCATTCACTTTGACACTCCTTTGTCACATAGCCAGGGGGGGGGGGGGGCTACAACAAATATACATTTAAAACAATTAAACTGTTAGAAATATGTGTATTTCATTTATAATGGTCTTCCACTCTACTGTTTGCCACCCTTCCAAAATCTTCTGCCCTCATCTTGCCCCCCATAAAAACTTCCATATAAACTCTATGTCCGCCACTGCGCATTCCGCACCTGGAATCTTCCTCCACAACATTCCAACCTGCTGCTATTGTGACAGCAGTCATGTTGTTGGTTTAGAGACACTAAGAAAGAGACAGGAAGCAGAGCTGGAGGTAGAGATGAAGATGTTGAGGCTTTCTCTGGGAGTGACCAGGACAAATACTGTTGGATCAGGAATGAATCCATCAGAGGAGCAGCTCATGATAGATGTTTTTAAGATACATTTGGTAACCTTAAGAAAATGGCCAGTAATTATGTTAGTTAAAAGTCAATTTTCCTACACGAGGAATTTGGGAGGTTGTCAGTTTAAGCTTTAGACTAATTGGTTCCTAAGTGCAGCTGTTTCTGCTGTTCCCCGCTCCTCCAGGGGATGGATCAACACATTTCACACACCAAGGTGTTTGAAAACTAAACAGACTTTAACTTTAAGTTAACTATAAATACGTGCTGCCAACAACAACATTAAGCCTTGGAGATTGGACGCACTTTAAATATGTGTGGGCAATGCAGCAATGCGCATCTTGGCTGCATGTTTGGCCAACATGAATTTACATCATTTCTTGTCCTGTTTGCATGTAAATATGTGTAAATAACATCAGCCTAAACATAAAATAAATAAAGGTAAAACAAAAACTAAACTAAACTAAACTAAACTGAACTGAACTGAACTGAACTAAACTAAACTCATGTCAAATAAAGTAAAATAAAATTGCGTACCTCATGACGATCTTCCCGTCTTTCAAAGATACGGACTCTTCTTCCTCCTCACAACTCGTCTTCTCTGTGGCGCTGCAGCTCCTCAGTTTCAGCACCTTTTTATGCGTGCATCCGTCTGTGCGCTTTGGGAGCTGAGGGAGCTTCGTCATGCGAAGTTTGCTGAGTGGTGACGTCACTTTCCCGTAAGCAAAACTTTTGTCTCTACTTTCCAGAATTGAAACTTAACTCTGCTGAAACCCAAGAAATGTAGGTGTTTGATTAGGACTTGTAAAAAGGTTTATTCCAAGCAATCTGAACAAAAAGTTGACACATTAACTCTAAAGCAAACACTAGGCAAGGCAATGCGAGGTGAGTGTATTTGTATAGCACAATTCATGCACAAAGTAGTTCAAAGTGCTTTGCAAAACAGGAAAATACATTAAAATCACAATACATAACAGTGCAAAGATTAAAAACATATATAATCATCATAAAATTTACTTTAAAAGACTGTAAAGAGGAAAGGACAGAAACAGATGTGGGGATAAGGAGCCTTCAGTTATAGACACGGCTAAACAGGACTGTTTTGAGTCTAGATTTGAACCTTAACACGGTAGAGGCCTGTCTGACAACCTCAGGGAGACTGTTCCAGCTTTTAGCTGAATAACATTGAAACGCTGATTCCTCTTGTTTAGTCCTGACTCTGGGCACCCGCGGGAGGCTGGTCCCTGAGGTCCTCAGAGTCTGAGATGGTTAACATGGCGCTAACATGTCAGAGATGTACTTTTAAGGCCATAGAGAGACTTGAAAAAAAAAACAGAGCTGCTTTAAAGTCTATTCTTTGAGCTACAGGAAGCCAGTGCAGAGACCTGAGCACAGGACTGATGTGATCATACTTCCTGGTTCTAGTCAGGACTCAAGCAGCAGCGTTCTGGATGTACTGAAGCTGTTATACAGCTCGTTTGGGGAGGCCAGTGAACAGGCCGTTAGAATAACCCAACCTACCGGAGACAAATGCATGAATAAGTATCTCCAGGTCTGGCTTTGACTCTATGTTTTTGAATTGGGAGATGTTTTTTAGATGGTAAAATGCTGCTGATGTTACTGACTTGTTATGGCTGCTAAAGTCCAGGTCAGAGTCCATGATGACCCCTAGGTTTCTGACTTCATTTGAAGCTCTTGTAGACAGAGAGTGAAGGTAACTGCTGACACTCTTTCTTTGTTTCTGTGGACCAATGACGACGACTTCAGTCTGGTCTGAATTTAGCTGGAGAAAGTTGTTTTGCATCCAAGCACTGATCTCTGGGATTCAAAAACTGAATGAATCCACTGGCCCATACTCACCTGCTGTCAGTGACACATAGATCTGAGTATCGTCTGCATAGTTGTGATAAGATGTGTTATTACTGCAAACTAACTGACATAGTGGCAGCATGTAGAGGTTGAAGAAAAGAGAACATGACACATTGAGACCATTTATTGACGTGTTTGTCTAAAAGAGTTTAATTATTTGCCTGAAATTATTGGGAGGAAGTGAACTTGTAACTCTATTCCTGTTTTTATTTTTTATTTATATTTGTTCTGTCCAATAACTAAGCGAACAGATAAGAGCTGAAGGCCTTTATGTTTGACAGGTTTAAATATTACGCAAAGAGGTTATGTATCTCCAGGGTGTGTATTTGTATAAACCCCTTTTTGTTTTATTTTTAAATATTTTGTATTCATTTGTTACATTCTATGTTGTGTGTATATATATATATATATATATATATATATATATATATATATATATATATATATATATATATATATATATATATATATATATATATATATATGTACAGCTAAGATACTGCGCAGAACCCTCAAGCTCCCAGGTCTCTGGTAGAGGACCCGAGCTTGAGTGAGAAACCACCCGCGGAGGGTGAAAGGGGCAAGTTTATATATATATATATATATATATATATATATATATATATATATATATATATATATATATATATATATATATATATATTTTTTTTTTGTTTTTTACACATATATATATATATTTACACACACACACATATATATATATATATATATAACAATTTTAACTATTCCTGTTTTGCTTTACCGGTACATAACGTTTTAATTTTTATGTTCTCTAAATGATCATTACTTGATGTCGGGGATGAAAACAACTTTATTCAACTTGCAACTTTATTTTGCCCTTTTTATTTATTGAAAATTTGCAGAATATAATACAAACATGCAACATTTATAACAATACAATATGATAATACAACACAAATTGTTTTAACCTTATGAAAGTTTCAATTGTTAAGAACAAAACTCTAAGTGACATACATTTTTAAAACAAACTGGTGTTCAATGATAACCAAGCAAAGCAATCACAGACGGAAATAAATAAGTAAAAATAAAAAAATAATGAATAAAAGAAAAACTAAATAAATGGCAGCGTAAACTTATGTCACTAATCCACAAGATTTACAGATGTGATTCTTTATTTTAGAAAATGATTTTTTTTTCAAGCAATTGTCACAAAATTTCACGCACATGTCACTAGCGTAATTTTACAATCACTTCTGGATTTTTGTTGACCTTTGACTTAGGGAAAAGGCTGCCAACTTGAATTTTTTTCAGAAAAAGCACCTACTACCCGATACAAATGTAAACTTGTCATTGGGATTTTTAGCGTTTGTCTTGTAACTTCTTGGGCATCAGTGGGAAGCTACTGTGGCAAAAATGCTGCAATTAAAAGTTGTAGATTTTGAACGGCGTGCACATGGAGAGCTAGAAAATGTGGCGCACTGTTTTAACTCTAATGTTTTTCAATGGAATACTGTAAAAATTGAATGCATGCATCCATGGCTGGAACTTAACATGATGAAAAACACTGGATATGGACATATAAGGAATGTGGGCGTCATCTAAAAATGACGTCGATCTTATTGTTATCCCCAGACAACCAAAACATATATTGGTTCCTATGGTGATAAAATCAACAGAAAAGCTGCCATTTTGTGAAAAAGTGGATTTTCTATCAACTCATGACATGTACCTCTTACCAATGGAGCAATTCAATTCAATTTAATTTATCCAGCCCAAATTCACAACAACAGTTGTCTCAATGGGCTTTGTACCGGTAATTTTAAGGTAAACACGAAATCAAAAAGGACCATAAAAGCCAAGAATTCAATAGGATAATACTTGAACTTTAACTAAACAGACTAACTAAACCGGCATCCCTGCCCTTAGACCCTCCTTTGTAGTAAGGAACAACTCCTAAACAACAACTAAATCCAGAAAAAACAAAGAAACCTCAGATACCCACATGAAGGAGGGATCCTCCCCCAGGACGGACAGGTAATGTACCAGAACTCTTAGAGAAGAATTAGCTTATCTAACTCTACAACTACATGTTTAAAGTCCAGGAAGGGAATGGGAAAGAGGGACATTACATGAATCGCACTTCACCAGAGGCATGGAGAACTAAAAGCAATGGGTTTTTTCTGAGTGAGTTGATGAGGCTGATTGCAATGCAAGCACTTTTGGCAACATCAGCACAAATAGCATGGTTAGTGTAATTAGCATATGCAGCTTTGACCAGTCTTGATAAAAGGTGGGGGGTGCTGCGTACAACGTTGCGTTACAACGCTGCTTGCGGCTTAAATTTTTTTTTTTTAAATTAAAAAAAAAACACTGGAAGGCTTGAAAATAGATCAAAAGATGATTAGAGTGGGACTACAAAACAATTCATTTTTTGTGTAGCCTGTAAGAAATAAAATCAAACCCACACACTATATAGGAGTTTAAGAAATTCAAATGATCAGAATAAAGTTTTGATTGTTCCATGTTTATTAAGGATTCAACCGTGTGAGTTGATGAGTTATTCTACAGGATCAATACTCTAAACAATCAAATCAAACAGCCTATGTTGGTAAAACATTATTCAGAATCATCATCTGGCAGGTTTTCGAGAAACTCCCTGATTTCTGGGCACATCCTGCTCCTTCCTATCTCACATATTTTCTGGAGCACTTTGACGATTAGTTTCCCATAGAATGTACTGTTTTGAATCTCTGCTGACTTTATGTGGTACCGAATGGACCCATTCCTGTCCTGACGCTCAAAGTTGAGGTATCTGGAACCTCCCTTTCTGTGTCTGGCTGCATGTTAAAGGATCTCTGAAAGTAATCTGCAGCCAGCAGCTTGTTATCTCTACCAAACTTCATCAGAGTCCAGGCTTTCTCTGCGTAGATCTCTGGGTGGAGCTCATCCTGGGACGGAGATGGGAATTTACTTTTGAGAGCTTCAATCTTTGACAAGTAATCTTGACTCTCTGCCTCTTCTCCAAGATGATGGTGCAGCCAGGCTAGATTTCTATAGTTCACCATCAGCCAGGGACCCTCATCTTCCTTCCTCAGCCGCTGTAAGGTTTCTGTGGCCTTTCTGAAGTACTGATGGGCATCTCCAGGGCCTCCAGTTTGGACAGAGTCTGAGAAGAACTGCTGGACAAGAACAGAATCCAATAAGACAAAGAGAACTGTTCAGACACCTTCACAGAAACAGAAACGATTCTGTTTCTTCCACACCTGTCATTGCATTCCCTTTGACACTCCTTTGTCACACACCCAAGGGCGGGCCTACATGGGGCAATATTACAACAAATATAATTTTACAACAGTGAAACTGTTTAAATATGTTGAAAATAAATATGTTTAAATATCTTATATGTCTTCTGCCCTTGTCTTGCCCTCCATAAAAATTCCCATATAAACTCTAGGTCCGCCACTGTGCATTCCCCACCTGGAATCGTCCTCCACAACATTCCAACCTGCTGCTATGGTGACAGCAGTCATGTTGTTGGTTTAGAGACACTGAGAAAGAGACAGGAGCAGAGCTGGAAGTAGAGATGAAGATGTTGAGGCTTTCTCTGGGAGTGACCAGGACAAATATTGTAGGATCAGGAATGAATCCATCAGAGGAACAGCTCATGATAGATGTTTTAATATAACTCTGCTAACTTTAAGAAAATGGCCAGTAATTATGTTAGTAAAATTGGAGAGTAAACTTGTGTCACTAATCCAAGATTTACAGATGCGAATCGTTTTTTGAGCCTTTGCATTTTTGAAACAGAAATTAATTTAAGTTTCAATACGAAGAATTCAGGTTTTGTAGGAGAAAATTTACTTTAGTGAATATGAAATTTGCATGACTAACTTACTTATAAAAAAGAAATCACAATCTTTTTGTTCAAAACTATGAAAACCAAATATATTTTTACAATAACGTCGAAAATCAGAAAAAAAGAGTCTGTGATTTGTGGATGTTTTTCCATAATTTGTTTGTGAATTCACAAGACCAGAATAAATGGGAGCATGTTTCAGGTTGTTTCTATCAGAAAGTACAACTAGTGTTCAAGTCAGATTAAATATAGATAATGTTTTGCTGGTTAAAAATCTTTTCATTAGAATAACATTTGACTTTAAGAATTTTTGTGGTACAGACCAGACTTTTTTCCATTTAATGTTTAACTTAACTTTCACTTTTTAAACATGAATATGAATAAAAACAGACACGAATATTAATCCACAATAAAACATATATTCTGTCAAAATTATGCAAATATGAATAAACAAAGTCAGGAAATATTAATAATTAGTGAGAATAAATCAAATTATTCAGTTTTCTTTGCTCTTTTCTCCATTTGTTTTAGAGCTCAACTCTTGACGTCATTTTTAGCAATAAATTCATTTCTGCTTGGTGTGTGATGTTCTGTGTGTGTCTCTGGTCCTGTGTGTGTCTCTGGTCCTGTGTGTGTGTCTCTGGTCCTGTGTGTGTGTCTCTGTGAGACGTATCAGAGGGATTTGATTATTTAAAAACCTGTCATTGTGAAATCATGTTTAGGTCTCATAAAACATTAAAAACTAAATTACAGAACTCATCACTGGGATTACTCCAAAAATATTTGGCATTTTCCTAACTTTGTGTAACACCAACAGTAAAAATTCTCCAAAATCCTCAATACTTTATTAAACAAATGATCAATTGTTTATTTATGGTCTGAAAAAGTGGAGCTGTTTTCCAGCCTGCATTACCTGCTGTCTTTATTCAGATTTACCATCACCAATGGAAAATACAGACAAGTATTAAAAATGTCAGCAATAATTAGTGAAGAATGACATTATTAGAATGAGCATGAGTAATTGAAGCCACCTGATGATCCTGGTGTTGCGTAATGGTCTCCGTGCACCATTTTACCTCGCAACCTGCGCCCACTACCCCTCCCCTTCTCTTCCTCACACACACACACACACACACACGCCTCTTTCTCAAAGGCGGGAGCGCCAATTCGCAAGTTTCAGGCCGTTCCATACTGTGCCATATATTTGACAATAGCAGAACTAAAGTTCCACAATTACTAATAGCAAGCCCTGCATTGCCACCTTCTACTATCCAGGCAAGTACCATTGCCCCCCGAGTCGTTATCGTCTTAATCAGTAGCGGACACACTGGACATGTCCGAATCTGCTACCCGTGCCCTATGCAAAGCACAACCCCGGTTTGTTCAGAATGACACTCACATAAGTTAGTGGACAATCAAATCAGTCCGTTTATTTTGAACACACCCATCACCAGCAGCCAAACAGCATTAACTTGACTTCTGTTCACAGCTCCCTCACTTATGGTGAGCGATTTAACACAACCAAGATTTCCCACTTCCCATGAGTCTTAAAAGCTGAAATTTGGGCTACCCCCAAATCGCCACAATATATTGATTTGCTATATGAGCAGCGCTATTATTGGAGCATTCCTGTTATTTAATATTTATCCTTCCAATCATTTTTTACATTCTGGCTTTAACTGGGATAGTGATCTTTGTGTCTTTTGTGGAAATGATGTAGAAACTATGGAACATCTTTTCTTTGAAAGTTTTCACGTAAAAGAGTTTTGGTCATCTTTTCATAATTGGCTCAAATCCCAAAATATCATCATTAACCCTTTAAATTGAAATACAATTCAAACTTTATTACAATTAATTGACAAAAATCTGGACTTTCTGATTAATGTACTGATTGTAATTTCGAAGCATTTTGTTCATACTTTTAAATTCTTAACCCTTGTACTATTCTATGGCCCCACCCTTACACTGACGTGGTGTTCCTACCATGACAAAGGTGGATAAAGGTGCAGAGGATTTCATGTAATCCATGGACACCAGTGAAGATCACAAATCAATGTAGAATAAAGGTTCAACGCACTGTCGGGTCTAGATGACCCACCTCCCAATAAAAAAGTGCCTAGGGTAGCACAAGGGTTATAGGTTAAACCTCATATTTATGGATAAGTCAACCGTCTCAACCTATTCCCTAAATCTTTACATTACATGAATCATAAGAATGCCCAGACATTGTGTAATTTATTTGATCTATTTAAACTTTTGTTATAGACCCTTATTTTTATTGATTATTTTTTTAAGTTATATTTGTTTTCATGTTTGTTTGTTTTTTGTCTACCTTTATCTCAGAATTGATATTCTTGTCAATGACAGACATGCCGTGATAGTTTGTTTAATATTTGCTTCAATTAAAAAAAAGAAAAAGAAAATATTTTTTTGGTGCATTCCCTGCAGGCGCCACAAGGGGTGCTCGCGCCCATGCGCCCGCGGGCACAGTGTTGGTGACCACTGCTCTAAACAATCAAATCAAACAGCCTATGTTGGTAAAACCTCATTCAGAACCATCATCTGGCAGGTTTTCCAGAAACTCCTTGATTTCTGGGCACATCCAGCTCCTTCCTCTCTCACATATTTTCTGGAGCATCATGACGCTTAGTTTCCCATAGAAACTCCTCTTTTGAATCTCTGCTGACTTCATGTGATACCGAATGGACCCATTACTGTCCTGACGGTCGAAGTAGAGGTATCTGGCATAGTTGTAGTATAGCAGCTGTTTGTTATCAGAATCCAGGTCTTTCACTGCGAGCAGGTCTTGGAACATCTGGTATGCTATCTTTGCCTGAACACATGCCAGGTCAATCTTCTTCACAAATGATGTGTCTGGGTAGAGATCAATGACCTCCTCATGCAGCTTTATGGCTCTCTCAATCGTGCGTTGGTCTGCTTGATCAGCCTGAGGACTGAGGACTTTCCATTTTTAGCAGAGTGCAGCGCATCTCTTCAGGTAGCGCTCATCAGGATGCCGTTCCAAGGCGTCCTCTGTCAGAACGATGGCCTCATCCAGCGACCCCAGCTGCCTGTACAGCCTCAGGAGGGGCTTCAGGCCACCGTAGCTGCTGACAGGCTGCAGAAGGATCTTTTGACCCAGCGTCTCCGCCTCATCTTTCACTGATTCTCCTTTTATGCCTCTTTCCTTAAGCTCCACAGCAGCCACGTACAGATTCTCTGGATCCTGCTCTCGGGCTGTTCTAATTTCCTGCATGAGGTCATCACTCAGACCTGTGTCACAGTGCTTAGCAGCACTGGCCAGTGCAATCACACGGCTGGACTGCCACTGCACCATGTCTGGCTGCATGTTAAAGGATCTCTGAAAGTAATCTGCAGCCAGCAGCTGGTTATCTTTACCAAACTTCATCAGAGTCCAGGCTTTCTCTGCGTAGATCTCTGGGTGGAGCTCATCCTGGGACGGAGATGGGAATTTACTTTTGAGAGCTTCAACCTTTGACAAGTAATCTTGACTCTTTGTCTCTTCTCCAAGATGATGGTGCAGCCAGGCTAGATTTCCATAGTTCACCATCAGCCAGGGACCCTCATCTTCCTTCCTCAGCCGCTGTAAGGTTTCTGTGGCCTTTCTGAAGTACTGATGGGCTTCTTTGCTAGAGCCTAGCTCGTAGAGGACAAACCCCCACAAGTTGTAAATGGAACCCAACCAGAAATTTCCCTCATCTGTGCCAATGTCCTCAAGCTCATCCCTCTTGTGTAACAGCTGTGATCTGGTGGTTTCCTTGACCCAGGTGAAGTGACACTCCAGGGCCTCCAGTTTGGACAGAGTCTGAGAAGAACTGCTGGACAAGAACAGACAAGACAAAGAGGACTGTTCAGACACCTTCACAGAAACAGAAACGATTACTTTGAGAACTTTTTGTATTTTGACTGATGCCTTATCACAATCTTCCACACCTGTCATTGCATTCACTTTGACACTCCTTTGTCACACAGCCAGGGGCGGGGCTACATGGGAAAAGGCGGGCACAGCTGCCCCCAAGCAAAAAGCTTTGCCCCCCCATCACACTTTTGAGTCAGTATTTGTATCATTATTTTGAAATATAAAAAGAATGACCCGTAAAGCATCTTCAAGCATTAGAAGTAGGATCTCTGCTAAATTAACTGCTGTTTCATATTACAACAAAGAAACTGTTTGAAATATGTATATTTGATCCTTTCATTTATAATGGTCTTCAACTCTACTGTTTGCCATCCTTACAAAGTCTTCTGTCCCCTACTTCCCCCCGCCCCCATGTAAAATGTTCTAGCTCTTCTACTGCCCATTCCACACCTGGAATCTTCCTCCTCAACATTCCAACCTGCTGCTATGGTGACAGTAGTCATGTTGTTGGTTTAGAGACACTGAGAAAGAGACAGGAAGCAGAGCTGGAAGTAGAGATGAAGATGTTGAGGCTTTCTCTGGGAGTGACCAGGACAAATACTGTAGGATCAGGAATGAATCCATCAGAGGAACAGCTCATGATAGATGTTTTTAAGATACATTTGGTAACCTTAAGACAATGGCCAGTAATTATGTTAGAAAAATGTCAATTTTCCTACATGAAGACTTTGGGAAGTTTCATTTTAAGCCACTGGCCAAATGGTTTCTAAGTGCAGCTGTTTCTGCTGTTCTCCGCTCCTCCAGGGGATGGATCAACACATTTCACACACCAAGGCGCTTCAAAACTAATCGAACTTTAAGTTAACTTTAAATACGTGCTGCCAACACCAACTTTAAGCCTTGGAGCTTGGACGCACTTTAAATATGTGCGGGCAATGCAGCAATGCACATCTTGGCTGCGTGTTTGGCCAACATGAATTTACATCATTTTTTTGTGCTGTTTGCACATAAATACGTGTAAATAACATCAGCCTAAACATAAAATAAAAAAATGAAAAAACTAAACTAATCTCAAATAAAATAACATAAAAATCGCATACCTCATGACGATCTTCCAGTTCTGTAGATTTGAACTCTTCTTTCCTCTCACCGTTCTTATCTGTGGCGCAGCTCCTCGGTTTCCGCACCTTTTTAGAAGCGCGTCCGCCTCGCCGCAAAGTGAAACAGATCCCGCTTCCTCTTGCTCATCAGGCAGATTCGATTAAATGTAAATTATACACATTAACTCTAAAGCATACAGAACCTGAGAGAATGAGAATATTTAGTGATAAGTTTGTCAAAAAGAGTTTAATTATTTGCTTGAAATGGAATGGGAGGAAGTGAATTTACATAACCCCATTCCTGTTTTTTTTTTTACTCGTTCTGTTCAACAACTGAGCGAACACATGAGAACTGAAGGCGTTTTGTGTTGGACAGGTTTTACTATTAAATAAAGAGGTTATGTATCTTCGGATAACCTGGATGTCTATTTGCATAAACCCCTTTTTAAAATGTATTTGTTACATTTTATGTTTTAAATATATATTTTCTTTTTTTGAAAGTATTTTAACCATTCCTGTTTTGCTTTACTTAACTTTTTAATTTTTATGTTCTTTAAATGATTGTTATATGAGAAATGAAAACAACTTTATTCAGCTGGCAACTTTTTTTTATATATATAAAACGTCATTGTTAAAAACATAGAATTAAAATGCATGGCAAGAACAATAGTCATAACAATGACAATGCAAGGGGATGGTACATGCATTATAAAGAAATATTACAAAACAGATTACTATATATTAAATGTTCAAAGACAGACAGTTTTCATAAATCTGTATAGCCTTTATGTTTAAGCTATTAGAAATAATGTGTAAATAACATTCTAATTCTTTAATTATTACAGGAAAAATAGTTGTGATGAAGAAAATTTTGATTTGTGAACACAAAATGTATCAAATATTACAATTAGATTAATTGCCAATTTTATGTTTGATTTGGGGTTCTTTTCGTGTAGGCCAAATATGATATATTCAAATTTCATCTGAAACTGTGAGTCACATTTGTGATTTATACGTGTGCATTCTTTTCAAAAAGGTATTTTTTTTTTTTTTAGTTTAGTTTGTTTGTTTCAAACACAAATGAAAAGTCAGCACACACAGTGGTTTAAAAGACATAAAATAATACAGTGTGCTTGAAAAGGAGTGGGTTGAAATCTTGTCTTCTCCTACCCCTTTTTAAAAAACCTGAAGGTGAACGTATTCAACACATGTATTGCTATTTACGGATAGGTACAAAACATTCACGGTACAATTCTGCATTGCAACTGTGCTAAAGTGACATTTTTTATGGAAGCGATTGTGTAGCTTAATTAATAATACAAGTCAAAAGCAGAAATGCTTTTTCATTTTCAAAATGAAGCTGCAGTTTTTGACTCAAAATGAAAATGCTACACAATCGCTTCCATAATTTTTTGTTTAGTTAATTGTTTCTGGCCTTATACAACCCTATTAGTGACTTCTTGTGGGTTTTTTGAATGCTTGTAAACTTTTGGACACATTTACTTTTTTGTTGTTCCAATGCCCTGCTTTTTGAAATTCAGTTTTTTTCTTAGATTGTAACTCCCGTCTCTGTCTTTGAACATTTGCTGTAAGTTTATTGGAAGTAAGTTGTATCTGGCTTTGTATGACAGGGCTGTTTTCAGTTTCACTAGATCCCATAATTTCAATAAACCTGACTTTAAAAACAGAGCGTTTGTATGTAACCTATAGTCCACTCCATGAACAATTCGAACAGCTTTTTTTGGTAAGATATATAAACACTGTAGGTTTGTTTTAGAAGTATTCCCCAAACTTCTGCACTGTACTGTAAATATGGTAGTATTATGGATGAATATATTAGTAAACGTGCTTTGTAAGTGAGAGTATGGCGCGTTTTTCCCAACACTGCTATGCTTTTAGCAGGTTTAGCTCTGACGTGCTTTATTTGTGGTTTCCAGTTTATTTTGTCGTCCAGAATTACTCCAAGGAACTTGATTTCAGTCACTCTTTCCAGAACATGGTTATCAATGGCAACTTTTATTTCTAAATGTGCAGCAATGTGGCGATTTCCGAAAATCATGAATCATGAGGTACAGTTTATTTTTGTCAAACCATTGTTTTAGTTTCCCTAATTCTGTATTTACTATTTTTGCAATTTCCCTGAGGCTCTCCCCTGTACAGACTATACTTGTGTCATCTGCATATAAAAAGTATTTGAGTGTATTTGATACCAAGCGTATGTCATTGATGTCAAAGATGAACAGTATGGGACCTAATATCGACCCTTGTGGAACTCCACAGCTTAAATTTAGCAGGGATGATTTACAGTCATCCAGTTGGACAAACTGCTGCCTGTTAAACCATTTTAATGCTGGTCCTCGTAATTCATACTTTTCCAGTTTGTTTACTAAAATGTTATGGTCAATGGTGTCAAAAGCCTTTTTCAAATCAACGAACACTACTACTGCGAACTCTTTATTGTCAGTGCCATTTATAATTTCTTCAGTTAGTTGCGTAATCGCCGTGGATGTTGATCTGTTTTTTCTGAAAGCATATTGGTCGTCGGATATTAGTTTGTGTTTTTCTATAAAACTTTCCAGCCTTATGAGGAACACTTTTTTGAGTATTTTTGAGAATTGGCAGAGTAAAGACACTGGTCTGTAATTTGTTATTTGGTGTTTGTCCCTTGATTTGTGTAGTGGGATTACTTTTGGCTATTTTCATTTTTTGTGGAAATGTTACTGTTTGAAAGGATAAATTGCAAATATAGGTTAGCGGGTCAACAATGGAATCAATGACCTTTTTTTTTATCACCATCATATTGATTCCAGTACAGTCTGTAGATGTTTTGTTTTTGAATTCGTCGACGCTTTTAAGAACTTCTTTTGCTTCCACGGGTCTCAAATACATGGAGTTTGGATTTCTTTTTATGCAGTGTTCGACAGTTTCTTTTTCTGATATTTTTGAACATTTTGGCCCTATTTTTACAAAATATTCATTAAACTCCTTTGTCATGTCCTGAATATCATTGCAAATATCATTTTTACCAACTAGAGAGTCTGGGTAATTTGTTTTCTCTTTGTGTTTTCTAATGACACTGTTCAGTACTTTCCAAATTTCTTTAGTGTTTGATTTATTTTTTTCTAATATTTCTGTGTAATAGGCTTTTTTGCATGTTCTCATGATACTGGTTAATTGTTTTTTATATTTTTTGTATCGCTGTTCTGCTTCAACAGTTCTGTTCTTTTATTTGCATGCGTTTCTCAGTCCAGTAGTCATCCATGGGTTTTTATTTCATTGATTTCAATTACAGGATTTTATAAGTGCGCAGTTTTTTTCGTATATGGATGTAAACACCTGCATAAATATTTCATAAGCTGCGTTGACATCATTACTTTCATACAGACTTTTCCAGGTTTGTGCTTGTAGTTCTGACTTAAATGTTTTTTTTATTCCTCTGTTAGTTTTCTTCAGTAAATTATTTGCTTTTTCTCTTTTATTTCTCTACAAAGGCAAATCCACAAATACTGGGAGGTGGTCGCTGATGTCTGTCATTAGTAATCTGCTTTTTATTCTGTTTTCTAGGCAGTTTGTGAAAATAATATCTATCAAGGTTGCGCTGTTTGTTGTTATTCTGCTGGGTTTGTTGATTAATGGATATAGGCTTAGACTGTACATTGTATGCGTGAAATCTTCTGTTTTGGTGTGATTGTTTGGGTTCAACAAAGCTATGTTAAAATCGCCATAAAGAAATATGACCTTTTTGGGAATATTGGCAAACATTTTTTCAATAGCGCTTGTAAAGATTTCCATGTCAGATGCAGGGGCCCCATATACGCAGCTGATTATGATGTTACTCTGCTTCTCCATTCTAATCTCTACAGATATATATTCCATGACATCATCAATACAGCCCGACATTGTCTCTACAACTTTGTGTTTGAGACTTAGTAATATTGCAATTCCAAAACAGGTGACTGATTGCTTCTGGGTGTTGTTTACAGAGAGTACAGTTGGGGTCAATAGTCTTATTATATCTTGGCATGAATTGATTCCTGGGTGTAGCGCGGCGCGTGTGACTGAGTCACGTGACGTGGAACTGAACAGCTGAGCGTGCTGCGTCATTCATTTAATGGTGATGCCCGCACTTCTTTCAGGAAAAAGCACCGGCGAGACACAAGCCTTGTCAGTCCGTGTGTAAAGCTTGTATGTTTACCTGTTTGTAATCGAGTTGTCCTAATTCATCTGTTGAAGAGGCAGCCAGTAAGAAGAGACTTTATCTAAGCGCTACAATAGCACGATCGCTTGTTTCCTTGTTTGTTTGGTGTGTTGTGTTGTAGAAACAGAGTGTTAGTTAAATAGTAGATTAACTGGTGTTGATTTGAACTAATAATATTAATCTATGTATTTAGATTTTGTATCACATCTAAATGATCATAGCAGGACGTTTCATAATTTACTGTTTATGGCAGTGGGCACAGGGGGCGGGGCCTTAACAGCTTGAAGGGACTGCTCAGGCTAATAAAAATGAGTCCTGGATAGGTAACACAGCTAAATTTAAATACCCACTGAGGTGAAAATTGTATTTTTGGTGGTTTCTTTTCTGTTCATATGTTTGTTTTTCAATCAAAGGTCTCCATGTTGTCAGTTTGGATTTACACTCTTATGTGTCCATCATATTTTGACAGTTTTTTGTAGAAGGAAGGTTAAATATAAATCAACAAAAAGTTAATCTTATATTAACCAATTATTTTTATTTTGTTCAAAAAAAAAAAAACTTATAGAAGATCTTGCAACTACATTTTATTGATCAAAGTGCTGGACCATTAAAGACCCACTCTGATGAAAATTGCATTTTTGGTGTTTTGAACATCCATTTTTCTGATGATAAAAATATTAAGCTTAAATAGCATACCTAAGTTTAGCTTTATTTAAATTGTGATGATAGGAGTGGACACAAACAATGTGTTTTTAAAAAGAGCCTATGTGCGATGTAGAAAATATTCTGGATGGGCGAGACCTCCATGCTCTGATCCATCCACTTGCAGACGTCTGTACGGCTGGAAAGCATTAATATTGCTCCCCATTTTTGTTGCACCGGTAATGTTAGGTTGGGGATGTGAGGGGCTGTAAGGGAGAGAGTGTATACTGGTGGATGACGGGAAGTAGGGGTGGGCCTACTCCAATGATCCCGCTCAAATCTCTACAAAGAACTTCTAATGAACTGCTGCTCTGCTGAAACTGTCCTAAAGAACAATGTTTTTTTTTCCGGCTAAAAAACATAAAAACAAAAAAAAACCCACTGGAATACTTGAAAATAGATCAAAAAGATGATTGGAGTAGGACTTCAAAACAATTCATTTTTTTGTGTAGGCTGTAAGAAAAAAATCAAAGCCACACACTGCCTATATAAGAGTTTAAGAAATTCAAATGATCAGAATAAAGTTCTGGAAGAAGCTCTGGAAAAAAAATAGAAAGAAAAAGTAAAAAATAAATAGAGAAGCTGAAGGTTCTTAATGTTGTTTTTTGGAAAACCAGCTATCAGAGCATTACAATAATCAATGAAAGTATGCATTAGCATCTCCATGTTGACCCTAGCCAGATTTCTAAGATGATAAAAGCCAGTGTTAATCCCCTGCTTGAAATGTGGAATAAAAGTTAGCTTAGAGTCAAATGTGCTATTAAGGAAAAGTATTGCAAAACTTCAGCTAGTGAAAATAATTTCACTTCGAATAAACTTTAAATTCCTGTTGTATACATCTTCAATGTGATACATTTCTACATCTCAACCAACGGCCGCTATGATTTGTTTTAGATCCAAGGTTAATAATATCCGGTCCTCCATGCCGGACCATGTTTTTCTGTCCCAGATTCATTGCCTGAAAGCTCACCGCCCTTTCTATCTTTCACTTTGGTTTCAAGGACACGCATGGAGAAAACTCTGCGAGGAATTAATTCATCCACTTGCACGTTAGAATCTTTAAAAAGATAGAATCTTAAATCTTTAAAAACATTACAGTTTTAAAAAGCCTATTATAGCTGATGGTTTTATTATTGAGCTTGTTAGGGGTTATTTTTATAGTTTGAAGTTAGTTTTAAATTACTATGTGCTAATATCTATTGAGTGCCGCCAGGAAAGAGCTAAGCCTTCATGCATTTCTGCGGGGTCTGACACCTGAACCTCCATGCCAACACCTGCATCTCTCCTTTCCCACCACCCTGGGAGAGGCGCTGAGAGGAGCTGAACAGGCGGGCGAAGTTTTATGTGCTGGTTCAACTGAGCGATCCCCACTGGTGAGGGCTGCTGACCATGAGTTGGAGGACTCTACGCAGGACGAGCTCAGTCAAGCTCAAGCTGTTCATACCCAACAGCGCCAGATGCTGCCCAATTGCTGCCACCGCTGTGGAGAACCGGGACATTTTTCCAGAGACTGCCCAGCACCCAGTCCCCGATCCAGACCCCAGGCTCTTCCGGGAAACATCAGTGTGGTGAGGCAGTAAGGGGATCCTCACCCAAAACCACAACACCCCTTGGAACCATCTCTCCAATGGTAGGTCGCTGTGGCCAAACACGTGGATTGTATTTAGACTTTTTCCATTGGTGGCCAGCCCTGCAGTGCGTTGGTGGACACAGGGTCCACCATCTGTCTAGTCAAGAAGGGACTGTTACCAGGGACTTCAAACTCTTCCAGGGGGTTGGGTTCCTACTGAGACTGCCCTGCTCACAGTGGCAGGTGAGTGAACCATCATGCCAGGGCAGAAATTGTTGTCGGTGGCAGTTGGGGCTATTAAGTCTAAACATGAGTTTTGGGTGGCTGACATCCAAGATGCTTGCATTATTGGGTTTGACCTCCTTGGTTGCTGGGGGGCATGTGTTGATGTCCCATAATCCTCACTTTGTATAGACCCTGAAGTCATCCAACTGTGGTCCGGAAGACGCCACAAGGGGGAGCAACAGACCACTGCACCTCAACACAGCAAACCCGGCACAAAAACAGAGTCACCATCGGCGGCCTCAGAAACTCAAAAGAAGCCATGGGGTTCAAATTGTTTCACCTGACCCTTCTCTAACTCCTGCTCCATCCCCTGAAACAGTTGCAGTGATTGAAGATATGGAGAATCGCAGCAGCGCTCACCTCAGCGGGACACAGAAGGAACACCTTGGGTGCTTACAGCAAGAGTTTTGGGACAATTTGTTGCTCGTTAAGAGGACTGCACTAGAACAGGTATGGTCAAGCACCACATTGACACTGGTGAAGCTAATCCAATCCGCCTTTGTCATCACCGTCTGCCGCTAGCAAAGCGCCAGGCAACTGATCAAAGACATGGCAGCTATGACATTATTGACAGCCCCTGGGCTGCACCAGGGGTCATAGTGCAGAAAAAAGGCGGAGGGCGACGTTGCATGTGTGGACTACAGGTGCCTCAACTCAGTGACTCGAAAAGACTCCAATCCCTTACCCCGCATTGATGACGCACTGCAGTATGTGACTGGCTCGTGTTGGTTCAGCTCATTGGATTTACCTAGCGGGTACTGGCAGGTGGAGCTGGCGCTAGCGGGTTGTCTTTAAAGGGTTATCCCAAAAAACCATCACTGCCAATAAAGCTAAAAACTTTTGCTTCCTTACATCTGGTAGAAGTTCAAAAAAGAGAAACAAGAAGAGTAGAATTCTCAATTTTGTCGGTTTACACTCTTATGTGGCCATCTTATTTTGAAGGTTTTTTGTAGAAAGGTTAAATATAAATCTACATAAATTTAATCTTATATTATGTAATTATTTTTGCTTTTTTCATAGAACAGACCTTATAGAAGATCTTGCAACTAAATGTTATTGATCTTTTGAAGTGCTGCATCATTAAAGACCCACTCTGATGAAAATAGCTTTTTTTGTATTTTTACAGGCATTTTTTTTTTATGATGGACACATTAAGCTTAAATTGCATTTCTGAGTTTAGCTGTATTCAAATTGTGGTGAATTAGGAGTGGAAACAAAAAAAGTTGCTTGAAAAAGAGCCTATGTGTGATGTAGAAAATATTCTGGATGGGTCACCAGCTCCATGCTCTGATCCGTCCACTTGCAGACGTCTGTGGGCTGGAAAGCTCCATAATTGCTAATGTTAGGTTGGGGGTGTGAGGGGCTGTAAGCTAATGGGAGAGAATGTAAACGGGTGGATGATGGGAAGTAGGGGTGGGCCTACTCCGTAGCAATAGTCCCGCTCACAACTCTGCGAAGAACTTCTATTGAACTACTGCTGCTCTGCTGAAACTGTCCTAAAAAAATAGTTTTTTCTATTTTGGCTAAAAACTGCATAGTTAAAAAAACAACAACTTATTCAAAACAATTACTTTGTTTGTGTAGCCTGTAAGAAACACTGATTATATAAGAGTTTAAGAAATTCAAATGATCAGAATAAAGTTTGGTTGGTTAAATGTTTATTAAGGATTCAATCATGTGAGTTGAAGAGTTATACAGGAACACTACACTAAACAATCAAATCAGTCTTTATATAGGACTTTCATATAGAACATAACACAAAGTGCTTTACACCAGAACACATAAAATTGAAGCCCCCATTGCCCCATCCCCGACCCCCACAGAACCCCTAATCCCATTCATGCCTCCAACCCCCTTAAATGACGGAGATGGAGACAAACATTTGGGAAAGAGGCTGAGCAGGAAAAACATTTGTTGGTGTAAATTTTAAGATTTGGAACCTCCCTGTCTGTGATGCTGCATAGACAGCCACATGCAGCATCACAGGCAGAGAACCTGCATCACCACAAGGTGGCGATACAGGTCCCCATCTAGAGCTGGAGCTGATGAACAGCAGCTGATCCAACTGAGGAAGCTCTGGAAATAAAAAATAAAAATAAAAAATAAAAGTGAAAATAAAAAAAAGAAGCGGAATGTTCTTAATGTTATTTTTTTGGAAGACCAGCTAGCAGAGGGGTACAATAATCAATGAAAGCATGCATTTGCATCTCAGGTTTAGATATGAACCCTATGTTGGTAAAACCTCATTCAGAATCATCATCTGGCAGGTTTTCCAGAAACTCCCTGATTTCTGTGCTCATCCTGCTCCTTCCTCTCTCACATATTTTCTGGAGCACTTTGACACTTAGTTTCCCATAGAAAGTCCTGTTTGGAATCTCTGCTGACTTCATGTAGTACCGAACAGCCTGGTTCCTTTCGTGATGCTCGAAGTTGAGGTATCTGGCGTAGCTGTAGTATAGCAGCTGTTTGTCTCTGGCATCCAGGTCTCTCCTTTTGAGCAGGTCTTGGAACATCTGGTATGCTATTGTGCGGCCCTGACTCGACTTTGCCTGAACATGTGCCAGGTCAATCTTCTTCACCAATGACGTGTCTGGGTAGAGATCAATGACCTCCTCATGCAGCTTTATGGCTCTCTCAATCGTGCGTTGGTCTGCTCGATCAGCCGTGAACCTGAGGACTTTCCATTTGTAGCAGAGTGCAGCGCATCTCTTCAGGTAGCGCTCATCAGGATGCCGTTCCAAGGCCTCCTCTGTCAGAACGATGGCCTCATCCAGCGACCCCAGCTGCCTGTACAGCCTCAGGAGGGGCTTCAGGCCACTGTAGCTGCTGACAGGCTGCAGAAGGATCTTCTGACCAAGCGTCTCCGCCTCATCTTTCACTGATTCTCCTTTTCTGCCTCTTTCCTTAAGCTCCACGGCAGCCACGTACAGATTCTCTGGATCCTGCTCACGGGCTGTTCTAATTTCCTGCAAGAGGTCATCACTCAGGCCTGTGTCCCAGTGCTTAGCAGCACTGGCCAGTGCAATCACACGGCTGGACTGCCACTGCACCATGTCTGGCTGCATCTTGAAGGATTTCTGAAAGTAATCTGCAGCCAGCAGCTTGTTATCTCTACCAAACTTCATCAGAGTCCAGGCTTTCTCTGCGTAGATCTCTGGGTGGAGCTCATCCTGGGACGGAGATGGGAATTTACTTTTGAGAGCTTCAACCTTTGACAAGTAATCTTGACTCTTTGCCTCTTCTCCAAGATGATGATGCAGCCAGGCTAGATTTCCATAGTTCACCATCAGCCAGGGACCCTCATCTTCCTTCCTCAGCCGCTGTAAGGTTTCTGTGGCCTTTCTGAAGTACTGATGGGCTTCTTGGCTAGAGCCTAGCTCGGAGAGGACAAACCCCCACAAGTTGTAAATGGAACCCAACCAGAAATTTTCCTCATGTGTCCCAATGTCCTCAAGCTGGACCCTCTTGTGTAACAGATGTGATCTGGTGGTTTCCTTGACCCAGGTGAAGTGACACTCCAGGGCCTCCAGTTTGGACAGAGTCTGAGAAGAACTGCTGGACAAGAACAGACAAGACAAAGAGAACTGTTCAGACACCTTCACAGAAACAGAAACGATTACTTTGAGAACTTTTTGTATTTTGACTGATGCCTTATCACAATCTTCCACACCTGTCATTGCATTCCCTTTGACACTCCTTTGTGACACAGCCAGGGGCGGGGCTACATGGGAAAAGGCGGGCACAGCTGCCCTCCATCAAAATGCTTTGCCCCCCCACCACACTTTTTGAGTCAATACTAGTATCATTATTTTCAAATAATAAAAAGAATGACCCGTAAAGCATCTTCAAGGATTAGAAATAGGATCTCTGCTAAATTAACTGCTGTTTCATATTACAACAATGAAACTGTTTGAAATATGTATATTTGATCCTTTCATTTATAATGGTCTTCAACTCTACTGTTTGCCATCCTTACAAAGTCTTCTGTCTCCTACTTGTCCCCCTTATATAAAATGTTCTAGCTCCTCTACTGCCCATCCCACACCTGGAATCTTCCTCCACAACATTCCAACCTGCTGCTATGGTGACAGCAGTCATGTTGTTGGTTTAGAGACACTGAGAAAGAGACAGGAAGCAGAGCTGGAAGTAGAGATGAAGATGTTGAGGCTTTCTCTGGGAGTGACCAGGACAAATACTGTAGGATCAGGAATGAATCCATCAGAGGAGCAGCTCATGATAGATGTTTTAAAGATACATTTGGTAACCTTAAGAGAATGGCCAGTGATTATGTTAGCTAAATTTTCCTAAATGAAGACTTTGGGAAGTTTCATTTAAGCCACTGGCCAAATGGTTCCTAAGTGCAGCTGTTTCTGCTGTTCTCCGCTCCTCCAGGGGATGGATCAACACATTTCAGACACAAAAGCATGTGACAAATAATCAGACTTTAACTTTAAGTTAACTATAAAAATGTGCTGCCAAACAACAACTTTAAGCGTTGGAGCTTGGACGCACTTTAAATATGTGTGGGCAATGCAGCAATGTCTGAGGGGCCGTATAAGACATTATTTATTCTGAACCTCATAGCAATGCGCATCTTGGCTGCATGTTTGGCCAACATGAATTTACATCATTTTTTGTGCTGTTTGCACATAAATACGTGTAAATAACATCAGCCTAAACATAAAATAAAAAAATGAAAAAACTAAACTAATCTCAAATAAAATAACATAAAAATCGCGTACCTCATGACGATCTTCCAGTTCTGTAGATTTGAACTCTTCTTTCCTCTCACCGTTCTTATCTGTGGCGCAGCTCCTCGGTTTCCGCACCTTTTTAGAAGCGCGTCCGCCTCGCCGCAAAGTGAAACAGATCCCGCTTTGTCTTGCTCATCATGCAGACTCGACTAAATGTTTCTCTATTTTCCAGAATCGAAACTTAACTCTGCTGAAACCAAAGAAAGGACAGTGTTGGATTTGGACTTTGAAAAGCTTTATACAAAGCAATCTAAACAAAAATTAGACACATTAACTCTAAAACACACAGAAGCTGACAGAATGAGGCTATTTAGAGATTCTTTTTGGAGTGAGTTCTAGCCCTGCCATTTTTCAGAGGACCATGGAGAATGTGTTACAGGGCATTCCAAATGTAGCTGTATATCTGGATGATATTATTTTGACAGGTAGAAGTGAAAAAGAACACATTCAGATTTTGGATCAAGTGCTCCAAAGACTTAAGGAGTCGGGGCTGCGGTTAAAAAGGAGCAAGTGTCAGTTCTTGGAGAAGGAAGTCATTTTTCTGGGTCACAAAGTAGATAAAACAGGGCTTCACCCTCTCCCAGCTAAAGTGAAAGCAGTTCAAGAAGCTCCTTCACCCACGTCAGTGACAGAGTTAAAAGCTTATTTGGGATTGCTAAATTTTTACAATCGGTTTTTACCAAATCTGTCTACTCTGTTGGCACCTCTACATAAGCTGCTCAGGAAAGATGAAAAGTGGGTGTGGGGTCCTGACCAAGAACGAGTGTTCAAGCTATCCAAAGAACTGCTGCAGTCAGATCGTGTTTTGGTGCATTATGATGAAAGGAAAGAGCTGATTCTGTCTTGTGATGCGTCTCCATATGGGGTGGGGGCAGTATTAGCTCACCGCATGCCTGATGGGCAGGAAAAACCTATACGGTTTGCGTCTCGCACCCTTGGGGCAGCTGAACGAAATTACTCTCAGCTGGATAAGGAAGGGTTGGCTGTGATTTTCGGAGTACAGTATTTCCACAAGTATCTGTACGGGAGGAAGTTTATTATTTGCACAGATCATAAGCCCTTGGTCAGTCTGTTAAATGAGATGAAAGCGGTCCCTCAGATGGCCTCACAGAGGATAATGAGATGGGCAGTTCTGCTGAGGGCATATGAATATGTCATATTGTACCGCGAAGGTAAGAAAAATGCTAATGCAGATGGGTTGAGTCGTCTCCCCATATCAGAAGAGTCAGACAAAGAAACACCTGACGAACATGTATTGATGATGGAGGAAATGCAAGGACCGTTATTAAGGTCAGAGCAAATAAAAAAGTGGACAACCAAAGATCCAACTCTTGCTAAAGTACGAGAATACATTCAGAGGGGATGGTCCAACCACAAAAACAGTGAGTTAAAGCCTTTTGAAGTTCGAAAAGAGGAGTTGAGTGTGCAAGACGGTTGTGTTTTGTGGGGAGCAAGAACTGTAATGCCTGCCAGGGCCCAACCTTACATGTTAGAGCAGCTACATCAGGCTCATCCTGGGATGAGCCGGATGAAAGCATTGGCTAGGAGTTATGTATGGTGGCCTCATATGGAGTTGGATATAGAAAATAAAGTTAAAACGTGCACGGTGTGTCAGGAACAAAGGAAGGCACCTGAAAACGCTCCCCTCCATCCTTGGGAGTGGCCTGATAAACCCTGGAGGAGACTTCACATTGATTATGCGGGTCCATTCATGGGAAAAATGTTCTTGATCATTGTGGATGCACATTCCAAGTGGTTAGATGTGCATCCCGTGGCATCCGCTACCGCTGCAGCTACAGTGGAGAGTTTGAGAAGCAGTTTTAGTACCCATGGTATTCCTGAGATGATCGTATCGGACAATGCTCAATGTTTTGTGAGTGAACGGTTTCAAGAGTTTGTTAGTCGCAATGGCATCACTCATGTGACAGCAGCACCTTACCACCCTTCATCCAACGGGTTGGCTGAAAGAGCAGTACAGACATTTAAAGAACTCATGAAGAAAAGCAAAGGAGAGACGTTGGAGACCAAAGTAAACAGGGCTCTGTTTTCTTATCGCATCACCCCTCAAACAACTACGGGTAGGTCTCCAGCAGAGCTGATGATGGGCAGAAAATTGAGGTGTCTGCTGGATTTTGTACATCCAGACTTGAAAGATAGAGTGGCCAGAAGGCAAGCAAAACAGAAAGAACACCATGATAAACATTGCAGAGAGCGCACCTTTGAAGCGGGAGATCTGGTGTACACAAGAAACTATGCCAGTGGTCCACGGTGGATTCCGGGTTTGATTGAGGAGATGACAGGACCTGTGTCCTGCCGAGTTGTTCTGGGCAATAGACAGGTGGTCAGACGCCATGTGGATCAGTTGTTCCGGCGGATGGAACCAGAAAGTCCTGGGGTGGTAACGGAAGCTGAGATAGAGGATGAGGAATTGCTTCCATCAAGTGAGGGGGAAGGTTTGAGTGTGGAAAAAAGTTCAGAGGGTGAGGGGGAAGTCACTGAGAGTGGAGGACGCCGCCAGTCAGAACAGAGCCCCGACCTAGACGTGAGACGTTCACAGAGATCCAGGAAGCCCCCAGTGTACATGAAAGATTATGTAACGTGATTTTTTTTTTTGTTGTGTTGGGGTTATTTGTTTTGGTGTTTATATATATATAAAATAGAAAAAAAAAACAAAAAAAAAACGATGTGACTGTAACTGCGTTCTTTATGATGTTATTGTATGTTTTTGAACCTTGTTGACTTAAGTTGAAGTGGTCCCCTTATGAGGTGTATTTGTAGTCTAAGGGGGGAGAGATGTTGTATAGCCACAGCAGATGTTGCCGTTCAGGCCGCAAGGGAGCAGCAGTGAGCCATGCTGCAGTTCAGAGTGAAGCTGGACTGGGAGCAGCCAGCAGTTTTGTACACGGCGCACGCCGACCATGCTTGAAGAATAAAGTTGCACTTGAAGAGAACCCCGAACCTGTCATTCCTTCCTACAAGTTACTACACGTTTGTCAAAAAGAGTTTAATTATTTGTCTGAAATGGAACGGGAGGAAGTGAATTTACATAATCATTCCTGTTTATTATTATTATTATTATTTTTTTACCTGTTCTGTCCAACAACTGAGCGAACACATGAGAACTGAAAGCGTTTTATGTTGGACAGGTTTTACTATGACAGACAGAGGTTATGTATCTTCGGATAACCTGGATGTCTATTTGCATAAACCCCTTTTTAAAATGTATTTGTTACATTTTATGTGTCACGCTGATCAGCGGAGGTGGTTGCCTCAGCCGCGTTTACATGGGCAAAAGTAATCGGAAAGAACGCCTGATCAGAAAGAAAATGCGTCATGTAAACGCGCCGTTCGGAATAGTCTGCCCCGGTCAGACTCGTTCGGATCAAACTTTCTTTCCGATGGAGATAGGTGGGTTATACCGATCCTTTATCCGATCGTGGAGCATGTAAACGGTCATTCCGATCGTGTGTCACTTCTGCTCTGGTTTACGTCATTCATAGACGGTGTTTCGCTGAGAGAAAGCTTTGGAGCTCAAACAGGACCAATCAGCTGTGAGCCGACCCGCCGCTCTGGGTTAGCGGCTGCAGGACTCAGGAGAACCGAGCAGAGCTCGGCCCGTCAGCTCACACATTTGGGTCGGTGTGTGTGAGTAGTCAAGATGGCGCCGCTGGGTCAGGTGTGCTGCCGGTCTACTGCTCTGTTTGAATGTGAGTGTGAAAGGAAAGTCTTAACCCACAAGCTTGTCTACAAGAGAACTGAACTTTTGAGTCTGATGAAAAGCAAGGCTGGAATATGGCATAACATTCCAGAAGAGCTGGGAAGAAGATACAGAGGGACCCGTGCTGGGGCGAAGAGGAGATAAAGGGCCATCGCCAAGAAAGAACGCAGCAAATAACAAACCCTGGATAACGAGGAAAGTGAAAGTGATTCTTAATAAAAAGAAGAGAGCTTTCAACAAAAAGGATAAGGAGGAAATGAAAAAGGTGCAGACAGAACTAAGGAGCTGCTTGAAGGAGGCAAAAAATACCTACAAGGACAGGGTGTAGAGGAAACTGGAGGAAAACAACATCAGGGAAGTCTGGGAAGGCATGAAAACCATCACAGGGTGCAAAAAGGCAACAAAAGTAGTGGGGGAAAGAGCAGAAAAAGCCAATGAGCTGAATACCTTTTTTAATAGGTTTGACATTACACCCCTCACTCCCCCCACTTCCAATAGCAGCCCGGTCCATGCTACACCCATCACTGTGCCCTTCCCACTGCATGTCCTCATCCCTCAGCCAGAGGAGGGCCCAGGTGCTCAGGCTGCTGCTTCATCATTATCCAGCCATGATCACTCTCTTCCCATGTCCTCTACATGTGATCCGCACCCCCAACCTGCAGAATGTGCCCCCCACCACATCACAGAACATCAGGTGAGGAGAGAACTGCAGAGACATCAGAAAAGCAGCAGGTCCAGACAGAGTGTGTCCCAGGCTGTTGAACGTGTGCAAATGAGCTTTGATCTCCTCTTCAGCACCTTTTCAACCTAAGCCTAAATGTGGGACATGTTCCATCCCTATGGAAGACCTCGTGCATTGTTCCTCTCCCCAAGGTCAAGCACCCGAAGGAAAACAAGGACTATCGGCCTGTAGCACTGACTTCACATGTGATGAAGACCTTTGAGAGGTTATGAGAGCTATGTTAAAATCGCCACAAAGAAATATGACCTTTTTGGGAATATTGGCAAACATTTTTTCATTAGCGCTTGTAAAGATTTCCATGTCAGATGCAGGGGCCCCATATACGCAGCTGATTATGATGTTACTCTGCTTCTCCATTCTAATCTCTACAGATATATATTCCATGACATCATCAATACAGCCCGACATTGTCTCTACAACTTTGTGTTTGAGACTTAGTAATATTGCAATTCCAAAACAGGTGACTGATTGCTTCTGGGTGTTGTTTACAGAGAGTACAGTTGGGGTCAATAGTCTTATTATATCTTGGCATGAATTGATTCCTGGGTGTAGCGCCGAGCGTGTGACTGAGTCACGTGACGTGGAACTGAACAGCTGAGCGTGCTGCGTCATTCATTTAATGGCGATGCCCGCACTTCTTTCAGGAAAAAGCACCGGCGAGACACAAGCCTTGTCAGTCCGTGTGTAAAGCTTGTATGTTTACCTGTTTGTAATCGAGTTGTCCTAATTCATCTGTTGAAGAGGCAGCCAGTAAGAAGAGACTTTAAGCGCTACAATAGCACGATCGCTTGTTTCCTTGTTTGTTTGGTGTGTTGTAGAAACAGAGTGTTAGTTAAATAGTAGATTAACTGGTGTTGATTTGAACTAATAATATCAATCTATGTATTCAGATTTTGTATCAAATCTAAATGATCATAGCAGGACTTCTCATAATTTACTGTTTCTGGCAGTGGGCACAGGGGGCGGGGCCTTAACAGTTTGAAGGGACTGCTCAGGCTCATAAAAATGAGTCCTGGATAGGTAACGCAGCTGAATTTAAATACCCACTGAGGTGAAAATTGTATTTTTACTGGGAGCTTTTCTGTTCATATGTTTGTTTTTCAATCAAAGATCAAAGTTTTTTGTAGAAAGAAGGTTAAATATAAATCTACAAAAAGTTAATCTTATATTATCTAATTATTTTTACATTGTTCAAAGAACAGAAATTACAGAAGATCTTGCAACTAAATTTTATTGATCTTTCAAAGTGCAGGACCATTAAAGATGAATGAAAGATGACCATTAAAGATAATGAAAATTGCATTTTTGGTGTTTTTAACATGCATTTTTCTGATGATGGACATATTAGGCTTAAATAGCATACCTGAGTTTCGCTTTATTATACTTTTGGTGAATTAAGAGTGGACACAAACAATGTGTTTTTAAAAAGAGCCTATGGGAGATGTAGAAATTATTCTGGATGGGCCACCAGCTCCATGCTCTGATCCATCCACTTGCAGACGTCTGTATGGCTGGAAAGCTTCAATATTGCTCGACATTTTTGTTTTCACTGGTAATGTTAGGTTGGGCGTGTGAGGGGCTGTAAGCTAATAGGAGCGAGTGTAAACTGGTGGATGACGGGAAGTAGGGGTGGGCCTACTCCGTAGCAATAGTCCCGCTCAAAACTCTGCGAGGAACTTTTAATGAACTACTGCTGCTCTGCTGAAACCGTCCTAACAAACAATAGTTCTTATTTTTTTATAGTTATTTATTGAACTGCATAATCATAATTAAAAAAAAACACTTGAAAATAGATCAAAAGATGATTGGAGTGGGACTTCAAAACAATTCATTCTTTTGGGTAGCGCGTAAGAAAATAATCAAAGCCACACACTGCCTATATAAGAGTTTAAGAAATTCAAATGATCAGAATAAAGTCTTGTTGCTTAAATGTTTATTAAGGATTCAATCATGTGAGTTAAAGAGCTATTCTACAGGAACACTAAATAATCAAATCAATAAATAATTAAAAAAAAATGGAAATAAAAGATAAACATTTGGGAAAGAGGCTGAGCACGTAAAACATCTTTTGGTGTAAATGTTAATATTTGGATCCTCTCTGTCTGTGATGATGCATAGACAGCCACATGCAGCATCACAGGCAGAGAACCAGCAACACCACAGAAAGGTGGTGATGCTGGTTGCCATCTAGAGCTGGAGCTGATGAGCAGCAGCCGAACCAGAAGGGGGAGGATCCAACTGAGGAAGCTCTGGAAATAATTGGAAATAAAAGTGAAAATAAAAACAGGAGCTTCTTTATGTTATTTGGAAAACCAGCTAGCAGAGCGTTACAATAATTAATGAAACTGTCATAATCTGGTCAGACTCCTCCCCCTCCATCTCAGTTCCAATCCTATCCACCTCCAGCTGTCACCACTCAACCTCATCAACTCTGCAGTTTAAAAGGAGACTCAACCCCATCATTCAACGCCAGATTGTTGTCCTCTATGGTGACTAAGCCTGGCCTCTCGTCTAGTTTTGCTCTGCTGTTTATCTGCTCTCGTTCTGGCTCTAACTTTGTTCTCCTGCTTCTGGAAACCCTCACCACAAGTGATATCAGGTGGACTCTCTATAATCAACCCCCTCGGAATACGGCGGACATCGCGACCTTTGCTGAATGCTCTAACTCCTCCAGCCTCGCCACATGCCACGGCCAAGGCCATCTCTTAATCATCGCCACCTCAAGCTACACCCTCCCGGAAAGAATTTTAAATAAACTCTTCTTACCTGCTGCTCACCAGTCTCGTTTCTGGGTTCCAGCACCTGGGTCCGCCACGTTAAGGATAACATGACAGAAAGCATGCATTAGCATCTTCATATTGGCAAGAGAGAGAAGTGGGCGGACCCTAGCCTGATTTCTAAGATGATAAAAGCCAGTTTAAATCACTTGCTTCATATGTGGAATAAAAGTTCGTCAATGTGCTGTTAAGGAAAAGTATTGCAAAACTTCCGCCAAAAGAATTTCACTTAGAATCAACTTTAAATTCCTGTTTTATACATGTCCAATGTGATACATTTCTACATCTCAACCAAAGGCACCTAAAATAATAGAAATACCTATATTCCCCCACATAAATGCAAAGGTAAAGCATCTTCAGAGGTTTAGATATGAACCCTATGTTGGTAAAACCTCATTCAGAATCATCATCTGGCAGGTTTTCCAGAAACCTCCTGATTTCTGGGCACATCCTGCTCCTTCCTCTCTCACATATTTTCTGGAGCACTTTGACACTTTGTTTCCCATAGAAACTCCTGTTTGGAATCTCTGCTGACTTCATGTAATACCGAAAAGACTTGTTCCTTTCGTGACGCTCGAAGTTGAGGTATCTGGCGTAGTTGTAGTATAGCAGCTGCTTGTCTCCGGCATCCAGGTCTCTCCTTTTGAGCAGGTCTTGGAACATCTGGTATGCTATTGTGCGGCCCTGACTCGACTTTGCCTGAACATGTGCCAGGTCAACCTTCTTCACCAATGAGGAGTCTGGGTAGAGATCAATGACGTCCTCATGCAGCTGTATGGCTCTGTCAATCGTACGTTGGTCTGCTCGATCAGCTGTGAACCTGAGGACTTTCCATTTGTAGCAGAGTGCAGCGCATCTCTTCAGGTAGCGCTCATCAGGATGCCGTTCCAAGAACTCCTCTGTCAGAACGATGGCCTCATCCAGCGACCCCAGCTGCCTGTGCAGCCTCAGTAGGGGCTTCAGGCCACTGTAGCTGCTGACAGGCTGCAGAAGGATCTTTTGACCCAGCGTCTCGGCCTCATCTTTCACTGATTCCCCTTTTATGCCTCTTTCCTTAAGCTCCACAGCAGCCACGTACAGATTCTCTGGATCCTGCTCTCGGGCTGTTCTAATTTCCTGCATGAGGTCATCACTCAGGCCTGTGTCCCAGTGCTTAGCAGCACTGGCCAGTGCAATCACACGGCTGGACTGCCACTGCACCATGTGTGGCTGCATCTTGAAGGATTTCTGAAAGTAATCTGCAGCCAGCCGCTTGTCGTTTTTACCAAACTTCATCAGAGTCCAGGCTTTCTCAGCGTAGATATCTGGGT
The DNA here is from genome assembly GCA_023969325.1 of Oryzias curvinotus. Classification (NCBI taxonomy): domain Eukaryota; kingdom Metazoa; phylum Chordata; class Actinopteri; order Beloniformes; family Adrianichthyidae; genus Oryzias; species Oryzias curvinotus. The sequence continues at coordinate 36,187,617 of CM043719.1, read as the reverse complement.
GGAGCTCATCCTGGGATGGAGATGGGAATTTACTTTTGAGAGCTTCAACCTTTGACAAGTAATCTTGACTCTTTGTCTCTTCTCCAAGATGATGGTGCAGCCAGGCTAGATTTCCATAGTTCACCATCAGCCAGGGACCCTCATCTTCCTTCCTCAGCCGCTGTAAGGTTTCTGTGGCCTTTCTGAAGTACTGATGGGCTTCTTTGCTAGAGCCCAGCTCGTAGAGGACAAACCCCCACAAGTTGTAAATGGAACCCAACCAGAAATTTCCCTCATCTGTGCCAACGTCCTCAAGCTGGACCCTCCTGTGCAACAGCTGTGATCTGGTGGTTTCCTTGACCCAGGTGAAGTGACACTCCAGGGCCTCCAGTTTGGACAGAGTCTGAGAAGAACTGCTGGACAAGAACAGACAAGACAAAGAGAACTGTTCAGACACCTTCACAGAAACAGAAACGATTACTTTGAGAACTTTTTGTATTTTGACTGATCCCTTATCACAATCTTCCACACCTGTCATTGCATTCCCTACATAGGGCAAGGGGGAGACAGCTGCCCTCCAGCAAATACCCCCCCCCCCCCACACACACACACACTTTTGAGTCAGTACTAGTATCATTATTCTCAAATAGTAAATAGAATGACCCATAAAGCATCTTTAAGCATTAGAAATAGAATAGAATAACTTTATTTCTATAGCACTTCTCCCAGAGCGAGTCACAAAGTGCTTTACAAAGAGCATAAAATCATATCAAAACACAAAAAAGTAATAAAATGCAATAATAATAGTAGTAAAACAAAACACAGTAAAACGTGGTAAAACAAGGACTAAATCAACTAAAAGCTCTCCTAAATAAAAAAGGCTTGACCTGAGATTTAAATCTCTCAACTGAGTCGATTTGACGCAACAACAGTGGGAGTGAGTTCCAGAGACGAAGAGCAACGGCTTGAAATGACAGATCTCCGCTGGTCTTAAAGCGGGTTTTTGGAATGCTTAATAGATTCTGGTAGGAAGACCTTAAGGATTGGGCCGAAGAGTATGGGGTTAAAAGGTCAAAGTCAAAGTCAAAGTCAGGTTTATTTGTCAATTTCTTCACATGTGCTTGACATACAAAGGAATCGAAATTACGTTTCTCACTGTCCCGTGCGTAGACTTAAACAACATTAAAGTGCAGATGCACTACAAAGAAACAGGCCTAATCTCTAAGTAATAATAAAAAATAAAATGTGAAAACAATAAATACGTGAAAACAAGGTGCAGGTTGCTTAAAGCAACGTGAGCCAACTGTGTGCATTTACAAGTAGTGTACTGGGAGGTACACTAGTTGTAGGTAAGTTAGTTGGTAGGAATAAATGTTATTTACATGTGCAGTTGCATATGCATATGTCAGATTAGTATGTCAGAGCTTGACCATCTAAGGCTCTAAAAACTAAAAGTAGAATTTTAAAAGCAATTCAAAATTTGACAGGTAACCAATTTAAAGCAGACAACAGACAGAGGAGTGATGTGTGTCCGTTTACTGGTTCCTGTTAAAAGCTTTGCTGCAGGGTTTTGGACAAGCTGAACGTTTAGGGAACGTTTGTTAAAACAGGTAAAAAGAGAGTTGCAGTGATCTAAATGAGAGGAAATAAAAGCGTGGGTAATTGTTTCAAGGTCAGATCGAAACAAAATATTTTTGAATTTTACCACGTTCCTCAGATGATTAAAAACAGTTTTTTACTATCTGTTGTGAGTGACCTTCCAGGGACACAGACCTGTCAAACAACAGCCCAAGATTTCTGAGGCATGACTGGACAGAGGAGCTCAGACACCCAAGGTGCTGTCTGATAGAAGGGATTTTATGTTCAGGGGCAAAAGTAAGCGTCTCGGTTTTCTGGGTATTTAGGACTAAATGATTACTGTTTAGCCATGTTTTAATGCTCATTAAGCAATTCAGCAAATTTTGTAGTTTGTAGTAATCATTTTCCGTGAAAGAACAGTAGAGCGGGACATCGTCTGCATAGAAATGATATGAGATGTGGCTGAATTGATTAATAAGTTTCCCAAGAGGAATCATATATGAAATAAATAAAATAGGGCTAAGTACAGAACCCTGGGACACGCCACAAGTTATTTCTTTAATTTCAGAGCTTGAGGAACCAACGGCCACATTATATGTTCTTCCACTAAGATATGATATAAACCAATTTAAAACTGACCCAGAGAGACAATAGTCATTGTGAAGACGTTCAATTAAAATGTTATGATCCACAGTGTAAAAGCAGATTTCAATTCTAAGAGCACGAGGACAGTATACTGGCCCAAATCAGCTGCCATAAGCACATCATTTGAGACTCTTAGGAGAGCTGTCTCTGTGGATTGGTTGTTCTTAAAGCCAGACTGAAAAGAATAGAATATATTGTGTTCTTTCAGGTACATATTTAGTTGGACAGCGACCACTTTCTCCACGATTTTAGAAATAAAAGGAAGCTTTGAGATTTTTGGGATCCGACTGGTCTAAATTAGGCTTTTTCAGAACAGGATTTATTAAAGCATGCTTTAAGAACTTAGGGACTGATCCTGAAGTCAAAGAAAGATTAATGAGGTCAACAACAGTAGAACCTATACTCTGGAACACTTTAAAAAAGACAGAGGTGGGAATTGTGTCAAGAGGGCAGGACGAGGGTTTGATTCCAGAGAATGAACGTCCTCCACTGTCACAGGAGAGATATTAACTCTTTTATTTTCTAGATTTTCTCATATCAAAGTACAACAATCACAATTTCCACCTAAAATAAAAAAAAAAAACCTCCCAAAAACTAACAAAACAAGGGGAAAAATAAAATATCACTGAGTTTTCTGCAAAAATATAAGATTGTCCAGAAAAAAAACAACCAGGAGTGCTCGTCAGCTATAAAATTGCCTTCCTTATTCAGACTTTTTTACATGGTCCAAGAAAGGTTTCCAGGATTTGAAAAAGTTCTGTGTTGAACCCTTTATAGCATATCGAAGGTGTTCCAATTTAAGACAGGAGTGCATGTCCTCCACCCATTGCTTGTTTTTCCAGGAAATAAGGATGCGACGTCGAGCCAAAAGCGTAGAGAATGCCAGAGCTGAAGCTTGTATTGCAGTGACCTTGCAGTTTTGAGGAGTGACTCTAAATAATGCTGTAAGTGGGTTCGGGAGGATCTTTATATTCCATGCTTTTGCTAGGGAGTCGAAAATCACCCCCCAGAAGGCCTGGAGGCTCCTGCATCCCCAGAACATGTGTGTGAGGGTTCCCGTTTCACACCTGCATCTTGGACATGTGTCGTCTGTCCCTGGGAAGATCCGTGCCAGTTTACTGTTTGATATGTGAATCCTATGTACAACTTTAAATTGTATCAAACCATGTCTTATACAGATTGAGGATTTGTGGATAAACTTAGTTATCTGCTGCCACTGTGTTCCAGTTATCTCCAATCCCAATTCCTTTTGCCATTGTTTTTTTCGTAATCTCTAAAGATGGCGCTGCAGGAGAGATATTAGACCAAGACTCCAAATGGTGAAGGCTCTGAGAGAGTTGAATACTGGCTAAAGGAGGGATGTTTGCTCCAACATCCAAAACCTTAGCTAAGAAACCTTGAAGGAATAAACTGCAGTCAGGCTGAGAAAGCTTTGCGAATTTAGAGGCACAAGGTAAAACTAGGGAATCTAGAGTGCTCAATACAACCTTAGGGTTTTTCCTATTTGTAGAAATAAGTTAGGAAAAGTAAGCTGATCTGGCCAGTCTTATCATTTCCTTTAGAGCACAGTTTAGATCTTTAAGATGCAACCTGTGTACTTCCAAATTAGTTGATTTCCATGAACGCTCCACCTTGTGACAAAGCCTTCTGGAGCAGCAGATTTCTCCATTTATCCTTGGAAAAGAGATTTAAACACGCATGTGCAGTGACGTAGGTATTAGAAGATGTCCGATTGGCCGTTCTGCATGTCAATCAAGTTTAAGACGCATTTGGTAACCTTTTTTTTTTTCAAAACTTTATTGAATGTAAAATTCAATACAAAACAAAACATACTTAAGAGAATGGCCAGTAATTATGTTAGCAAAATGTCAATTTTCCTAAATGAAGACTTTGGGAAGTTTCATTTTAAGCCACTGGCCAAATGGTTCCTAAGTGCAGCTGTTTCTGCTGTTCTCAGCTCCTCCAGGGGATGGATCAACACATTTCACACACCAAGGCGCTTGACTTTAACTTTAAGTTAACTTTGAATATGTGCTGCCAACAACAACATTAAGCCTTGGAGCTTGGACGCACTTTAAATATGTGCGGGCAATGCAGCAATGCACATCTTGGCTGCATGTTTGGCCAACAGGAAGTTCCACCATTTCTTGTGCTGTTTGCACGTAAATACGTCCAAATAACATCAGCCTTAACAAAATAAAATAAATATAATAAACTAAAACTAAACTAAAATAGTATAAAATAAAATAAAAAATCGCGTACCTCATGACGATCTTCCAGTCTTCAGTAGATATGATCTCTTCTTTCCCCTCACAACTGTATCTGTGGCGCAGCTCCTCGGTTTAGTAGCGCTTCCGCCTCACCGCGAAGTGAAACATCTCTCTTCGTCTCGGTCATCGTTCAAAGTCGACTAAATGTTTCTCTATTTTCCAGGATCGAAACGTAACTCTATACTGAAACCCAAGAAAGGACAATGGTGTTAAACCAGTCCTCTCTCGTCGAACAGCTGTCAAGTGAGCCCTCTCTCAAAAACGGTGTGCCGCTTTTTTACATACATTGCGGTAAAAGCAGGAAGGACTATACCCTCATCATAAACATTTAACTGCAATGTTGTAGTTCTCTTGCCTCCAGAATTCGTTTTTTTTTCTGAAGCGCTCCACCAAACCACCACTCTGTGGATGATATATATATATATATTCTAAGACCTTGTTAAAAACAAAACCTTCTAGTTTCCACAGTCATTTCACTTCTCACTGATAGTGTCTCACCTGGTGATGTCACAAAATAAGTTTCAGACAGATCTGATGTGGAATTTCAAAATAAAACCCAATTGAAATGAGGTATTAGGTGTTATTGTCTCATGGTGACAAATCTGTAAAGAGTGCGGGTGTGCACTGACTGCACTCCTGCACTGTGTGCAATATGGCCACAGAACCGATAGATGTTGGTCCGAGTCTTTCTGATACGTACTGGTCACTGTAGAAAGCTGGGTAGCCAATGTCCGGTTGAAGCGCTCCACCAAACCATCACTCTGTGGATGAAGTGGTGTAGTCCTGGTCATCTTCTCTGGCAGGTGCCTGCCCTCCCCCATGAAGAGTCTGCTCTCAAAGTACATGCCTAGGTCACTGTGGAGCTCATTGGGGACTCAGAACCGCGTGAACATCCCCTCCTCCAGGTACTTTGCTGTTGTGGTGGCGCTCTGGTCCGGTCGCGCATATGCCTCTGGCCATTTGGTGAAGTAATCCCTGACCACCGGGACATATTAGTCACTAGACTCAGTGAGAGAAAATAGACCAAGAACATCCACACCAACCCAGACGAGACAGTGGTGGACAAAATTGTTGGTACCCCTCAGTTAAAGAAAGAAATTCTACAATGCTGACTGAAATGACTTGAAAAGTAACAAGGAATTAAAATTTATTGAAATTAAATAATGAAAATCAGCCATTACTCTGGAGTTGTTGATTAACAGAATTATTTAAAAAAAACTAATGAAATAGGGCTGGACAAAAATTATGGCACCTCCATAAAAGACTGAGAACTACTTGCCCAGGGGGTCATGATGAACTCAGGTATGTCCTTTAATTGACATCACAGCTGTTTTCAAACCCATAATCAGTCAATCTGCCTATTCAAAGGGAGACAAATAGTCACGTTGCTGTTTGGTGAAAAGGTGTGTACTACACTGAACATGGACAAGAGAAAGCAAAGGAGAGAATTGTCCCAGGACATTAGAAACACAATTATAGACAAACATCGTAAAGGTAAAGGCTATAAAACCATCTCTAAGCAGCTTGAAGGTCCTGTGATGACAGTGGCACATATTATTCAGAAGTTTCAGACCCACGGGACAGTAGCCAACCTCTCTGGACATGGCCAGAAGAGGAAAATTGATGACAAATTGAGGAGACGGATAGTTGGAACTATATCCAAAGAGCCCAGAACAACCTCCAAAGACATTAAAGGTGAACTCCTAGATCAAGGTACATCAGTGTCAGATTATCAAGGCATTCTGGATAGGAATGTGCTGCCTAGTGTCAGAAAGCTTGGTCTCAGTCGCAGGTCATGGGTCTTCCAACAGGACAACGATCCAAAACACACAGCCAAAAACCCCCAAGAATGGCTTAGAGAAAAGCGTTGGACTATTCTGAAGTGGCCTTCTATGAGCCCAGATCTGAATCCCATTGAACATACTGGAGAAGTTTGCTCATGAGGAGTGGGCCAACCTGTGGACAGGTGCAGAAGGCTCATTGACAAATACAGAAACCGTTTAATTGCAGTGATTACCGCAATGTATGTAAAAAAGCGGCACACCGTTTTTGAGAGAGGGCTCACTTGACAGCCGTTTGAGGGGATCGGGCTGGCTTGACACCAGTGAAAGGACAGTGTTGGATTTGGACTTGGAAAAGCTTTATTCAAAGAAATCTAAACAAAAATTAGAAACGTTAACTCTAAAGCACACAGAAGCTGACAGAATGAGGCTATTTAGTGATAAGTTTGTCAAAAAGAGTTTAATTATTTGCTTGAAATGGAATGGGAGGAAGTGAATTTATATAACCCCATTCCTTTTTTTTTTAACTTGTTCTGTCCAACAACTGAGCGAACAGATGTGAGCTGAAGGCGTTTTGTGTTGGACAGGTTTTACTATTACACAAAAAGGTTATGTATCTTTAGATAACCTGGGTGTATATTTGCATAAACCCCTTTTTTAATATATTTGTTACATTTTATGTTTTAAATATATATTTCCTTTTCCTTTCCAAGAAACACTTGTCCATGCCTTTATCTCCTCAAGGTTGGACTTCAACTGCCTTTTTTGGGGGGTTTCCCAACAATAATATAAAATCACTTCAATACATCCAAAACAGTGCAGCCAGAATCCTAAAAGGAGTCAGGAAATATCAGCACTTCACCCTTCCTATTTCATCCCGGATTGAATATAAACTTCTCATCATCATTTACAAACACATGGCCGGTCAGACAACTCCATACCTCCAGGAACTCCTCATCCTCACAGACACATACTTGTACCCTCCGTTCATCAGGGAGCTTCCTTCTGCAGGTCCCCCCACCAGGCTCTGTACGATGGGAGGTGGAGCATTTAGTTCTGCTGCACCAAGACTTTGGAACGGCTTGCCTGTTCCTGGTGGATGACTGGAAGTAGGGGTGGGCCTACTCCAATGGTCCCGCTTAAAACTCTGCGAAGAACTTTTAAGGATCTGCTGCTCTGCTGAAACGTCCTAAAAACCAATAGTTTTTTTTTCCGACTAAAAAACATAGTAAAAAAAAAAACACTGGACTGCTTGAAAATAGATCAAAGATGATTGGAATGGGACTTCCAATTCATTTTTTTGTGTAGCCTGTAAGAAAAAAATCAAACCCACACTCTGCCTATATAAGAGTTTAAGAAATTCAACTGATCAGAATAAAGTTTTGTTAGTAAAATGTTTATTTAAGATTCAATCATGTGAGTTAAAGAGTTATTCTACAGGATCAATACACTAAACAATCAAATCAGTCTTTATATAGCACTTTCATATAGAACATAACACAAAGTGCTTTACACCAGCCCACAGAACCCCTAATCCCATTCATACCTCCAACCCCCTTAAATGACGGAGACAAACATTTGAGAAAGAGGCTGAGCACGGTAAAACATTTTTTGGTGTAAATGGTAATATTTGGATCCTCTCTTTCTGTGATGCTGCATAGACAGCCAGATGCAGCATCACAGGCAGAGAACCAGCAACACCACAGCAAGGTGGCGATGCAGGTGGTAAATGGTAAATGGCGTATACTTATATAGCGCTTTCTACCGTCTTTCGAAGGCCCAAAGCGCTTTACAGTCACAGTCCTATTCACCCACGCACACACACATTTACACACTGGTGGTGGCTCCCCATCTAGAGCTGCAGCGGCTGAACAGCAGATGATCCAAAGGGGGAGGATCCAACTGAAGAAGCTCTGGAAATTAAAAATGAAAATAAAAGTGAAAATAAAAAAGAGAAGCTGAAGGTTCTTAATGTTGTTTTTTTGGAAAACCAGCTAGCAGAGCGTTACAATAATTAATGAAAGCATGCATTAGCATCTCCACATTGGCAAGAGAGAGAAGTGGGCGGACCCTAGCCTGATTTCTAAGATGATAAAAGCAAAGGTAAATTGCTACACTTGGCTGACATTTCTATTTCAAAAAGCCTATTATTGCTGATGGTTTTATTATTGAGCTTGTTAAGTGCTACTTTTATAGTTTGAAGTTAGTTTTGTATTACTATGTGCTAATTTCTATTGACTTTCATTTTTTACATCTGTTTTAGCACTGATCTCCAAAGAGGCGAAGGTAAGGCCTTATTGGATTGAGTTAAAATAACCTTTTTTTTTTTTTACTTTGCTTTAAAAATTGTTTTTCCTCTTTTTGTTGAACAGCTCGTCACTTCGGAGAGACCACCATCAGAGCCAAAGTCAACGTCAGTGAGAGAGAGTGTAAGCTGGTGGATGATGGGAAGTAGGTGTGGACCTACTCCGTGGCAATGGTCCAGCTCACAACTCTGCAAAGAACTTTTATTGAACTACTGCCGCTCTGCTGAAACTGTGTCCTAAAAAACAATCGTTTTTTTTTTTTAACTAAAAATTGCATAATTATAGTTTAAAAAAAACACTGAAATGCTTGAAAATAGATCGAAAGATGATTCAAGGCGCATCACAGGCGGAGAACCAGCAACACCACAGCAAGGTGGCGATGCAGGTCCTCATGTAGAGTCGCAGCGGCTGAACAGCAGCCGAACCAAAAGGGGAGGATCCAACTGAGGAAGCTCTGGAAATTAAAAAATTTAAACAAAACTGAAAATTAAAAAAAAAAGACGCTGAAGGTTCTTAATGTTGATTTTATGAAGACTAGCTATCAGAGCGTTACAATAATCAATGAAAGTATGCATTAGCATCTCCAAGTTGACCCACACGAGATTTCCAAGATAATAAAAGCCAGTTTTAATCACCTGCTTCATATGTGGGATAAAAGTTAGCTTAGAGTCAATGTGCTATTAAGGAAAAGTAACACAAAACTTCAGCTAGTGAAAAGAATTTCACTTAGAATCAACTTTAAATTCCTGTTTTATACATCTTCAATGTGATACATTTTTACATCTCAACCAAAGGCAACTAAAATAATAGAAATACCTATATTCCCCCACATAAATGCAAAGGTAAAGCATCTTCAGAGGTTTAGATATGAACCCTATGTTGGTAAAACCTCATTCAGAATCATCATCTGGCAGGTTTTCCAGAAACTTCCTGATTTCTGTGCACATCCTGCTCCTTCCTCTCTCACATATTTTCTGGAGCACTTTGACACTTTGTTTCCCATAGAAACTCCTGTTTGGAATCTCTGCTGACTTCATGTGGTACCGAATGGACCCATCCCTCTCCTGACGCTCAAAGTTGAGGTATCTGGCGTAGTTGTAGTATAGCAGCTGTTTGTCTTCAGAATCAAGGTCTCTCCTTTTGAGCAGGTCTTGGAACATCTGGTATGCTATCTCGCGGCCCTGACTCGACTTTGCTTGAACACGTGCCAGGACAACCCTCTTCACAAATGAGGAGTCTGGGTAGAGATCAATGACCTCCTCATGCAGCTTTATGGCTCTGTCAATCGTACTTTGGTCTGCTTGATTAGCCGTGAACCTGAGGACTTTCCATTTGTAGCAGAGTGTGGCACATCTCTTCAGGTAGCGCTCATCAGGATGCCGCTCCAAGGCGTCCTCTGTCAGAACGATGGCCTCATCCAGCGACCCCAGCTCCCTGTGCAGCCTCAGGAGGGGCTTCAGGCCACTGTAGCTGCTGAAGGATCTTCTGACCCAGCGTCTCCGCCTCATCTTCCACTGATTCTCCTTTTATGCCTCTTTCCTTAAGCTCCACAGCAGCCACGTACAGATTCTCTGGATCCTGCTCACGGGCTGTTCTGATTTCCTGCATGAGGTCATCACTCAGGCCTGTGTCACTGTGCTTAGCAGCACTGGCCAGTGCAATCACACGGCTGGACTGCCACTGCACCATGTCTGGCTGCATGTTAAAGGATCTCTGAAAGTAATCTGCAGCCAGCAGCTTGTTATCTTTACCAAACTTCATCAGAGTCCAGGCTTTCTCAGCGTAGATCTCTGGGTGGAGCTCATCCTGGGACGGAGATGGGAATTTACTTTTGAGAGCTTCAACCTTTGACAAGTAATCTTGACTCTTTGCCTCTTCTCCAAGATGATGGTGCAGCCAGGCTAGATTTCCATAGTTCACCATCAGCCAGGGACCCTCATCTTCCTTCCTCAGCCGCTGTAAGGTTTCTGTGGCCTTTCTGAAGAACCGATGGGCTTCTTTGTTAGAGCCTAGCTCGGAGAGGACAAACCCCCACAAGTTGTAAATGGAACCCAACCAGAAATTTCCCTCATCTGTGCCAATGTCCTCAAGACGGACCCTCATGCGCGACAGCTGTGATCTGGTGGTTTTCTTGGGCCAGGTGAAGTGACACTCCAGGGCCTCCAGTTTGGACAGAGTCTGAGAAGAACTGCTGGACAAGAACAGACAAGACAAAGAGAACTGTTCAGACATCTTCACAGAAACAGAAACGATTACTTTGAGAACTTTTTATATTTTGACTGATGCCTTATCACAATTTTCTACACCTGCCATTGCGTTCCCTTTGACACTCCTTTGTCACACACTGTACTGGGGCTACAAGGAGTTTGTTTTTTACACCTTTGTCAACATAACAACACCCTAATGCCAGAATTCATTTGAATCTTAATTTGAAATTCCACATCAGATCAGTCTGAAACTTATTTCGTGACATTACCAGATGGGATAGTATAAGCAGGAAGTGAAATGACTCTGTGGAAACTAGGAGTTGTTTTTTTTTTTTACACAAATGTCAACATTATTGTAAGTTGTCTTCAATAAATGATTTTGATTGGGTCTTATTTTGAAATTCCACATGAGACATATAAATATATATACGGGGAGTGTGTGTGTGTGGGTGGGTGTATGTGTGTGTGTGTGTGTGTGTGCGTGTAGGTGTGTGTGTCTATACATATATATTGAATGACAGTTCTTACACTTTGCTTTTACTTTAAAAAGAAGTCCTCCTGCTGTTACCGCTATGTATGGAATCTGTTTTTAAGAGAGGGCTGGCTTGACACCAGAGCACGTAAATACATCAGCCTTAAAATAAAATAAAAAAACTAAAAAAAAAAAAAAAAACTAAAACTAAACTAAAAGGAAATAAAATAACATAAAAAAATCGCGTACCTCATGACGATCTTCCAGTCTTCAGTACATATTAGCTCTTCTTTCCTCTCACCCTTCTTATCTGTGGCGCAGCTCCTCAATTTCTGCACCTTTTTATACGCGCGTCCGCCTCGCCGCGAGGGGGAAAGAGATCCTGCTTCGTCTCGGTCATCATGTGACTCAATGTACGCTCTTTTTCCCCCCAGACTTTATTGACAAACAACATAATACAACAACATGGGGAACTGAAATGTGTACATTGCAGAAAAATAAATAAACAAAATTATGTATATACATTTACACATACAATATATGAGAAAAAGAAACATGAATTTAAAAACCTATGGGGTTTAATACGTTTTTAAATTTTCTAAAATCAAATTAGTTCGTTTTGCCATTTGGTTTTGAAGTTGTTTGATAATATTACAGTACTGATTGGTTTCATTGAAAAAATAAAATGCTGGAATCTAGGTTTGGAGTTAGACCATTTGGCTTTATGAATATAGAACTAAACAATAAAAACTACTGTGTAATAAAGACAATTTTGTAGCGTCCCCTTTTTTTCGAGGCACTGACACTCAATCCTTTTTAAAAGGTTTTTATTATGGTTACTGTAGGCTGTAACCAACGCCGTACAAAACATTCAGCAACTTTTGAATCGTCAAAAGTCTTTTTCGAGAGGGCTCTTCCCCCACTTCACTTCTCTCGTTCTTGTATCAGCCCTTCTTTATTTGGCCCATAGCTGAACCCCATTGGACCAAACTCTGCAATGCCAGGCTGAGCGAAAGACCTGAGGGCCAACCAGCATGTCTGCTCGATGCAATTGAGGAACTCTGGAACTTAGAACGCGACCCAACAGCCACCCAGTCTAGAGCCCTGCGCGGGACTATTTTCTTCATCCCGCTCCCGCCCGCTGAATTTCTGACCAATCCCGCCCGCTCCCGCAACGTATGCGTTACACTCCCGCCCGCTCCCGCAATATGTATGTCCACTCCCGCCCGCACCCGCAAAACTCAGAGAATTTAGTCCCGCACAGTAATAGAGATGCATTGATTTTGTATCGTCCCCCGTCCCGCAGGAAAAAAACACGTATTTGTATTGATATTATTAAAGAGATTCATGTCCTCCTCCAGCCTCATCTTTTGATGCATTCTTCTCTTGTATAATGTGCAACTTAAATATTAAATATATTTTCACAAATCCTGTTCAGTTAAAAGTGTGCGTGTGTGCGCGCGCAGACAGACGGCCTGAAGCGCGCTCTTAGTAAGAGGCGGGGCGGGGCGTTGCACACCCCCCAACAACAGGTTTGATGACAGAGGCCATTGGGCATCTCTACCTGGTGCTTCACGGAGCTTCAGTACGTAAGACTCCAACAGCCGCACAGCCTAACGTAGTCCGCTATTATATATTCATCCGATATTAATGCCAGCACTGATCCCGCGGGGTTTATTTTTTGCCGCCCGCTCCCGCCCGCAGCACAATCCAAACCGCCCAATCCCGCGAGATTTGGGTTGGGTCCCGCGGGACCCGGCGGGACCCGATCCCAATGCAGCCCTCTAACCCAGTCCACTCATTCCGCTACAATATCTTTGTCTACTTTGTCATTAAGAAAACCCAGAAAACTTTATTTATCCAGGGAGCTGAAAGAACATCCTTGTGCAAAGCTCGCAGAGTGACGTCACTCTCACTCAGGCGAAACGTTTCAGTTGAGCTCCGCCCAGGTTCCGCAGGCTGCAGCCAGGGGCTTCTCAAACGCTTGTCTCTACTTTCTTGAATCGAAACTTTACTCTGCTGAAACCTAAGAAAGGAAAGTGTTGGATTTGGGCAGTTCGGGGAAGTTTGAAAGCTATTCACAGATTTGGACTCCCGGCTGCAATAACTCTTCTGATAAACGTTCAAATGTGACCGCAAGTATCTAAATCCTTTTGTATTAACACAGAGAGTGAACTACAAATGCATTTCAAAAGAAAAAATATTGGGGTTTTTTTGTCCGCCTTTTAATGAAAACTGTTCTCTTCAAGCTTTGAATGCAGACACAGCGGTGAGGCGGCTGCCAAGGGAGTATGGATTGATATTTCTGCCACCACGTTGCAAACAAAACTTTCTGCAGAAATATCACTCCATAAGGGACCGTCAACAAAGTGCAAGCTCTGTGAAAATACCAATGTGTAAAAATCAACCATCTCTCAAAAATTAGTAAATGTCTACATTTATATGAGCTGGTAATGAAGAATCGTCAGCATAGTTATGTTACAATACATATTTTGTGAGAAAGTCCATCTTTATTTAATTGCATATATTTTTTCAAATTACAGAGATATGAATAACAATAAAGGTGCTCAATAGCTCTGAAGATACTGAAGCAACTGTAACCAAATTTTCTGGACGGAATAACCATGGCCTTATTGTCATTGTTTACTTTGTTTATTTTAAGGACTTTTTTTCTATTAAAATATGGATCATATTAGGAAAATATGTTGGAATCAAGACGTCAAAGAAAATGTCAGCTTTTGCAGCTGAAATGTTGGCAATATCATTTAGTTTACACTGGTTGGAACAGAATAGATTTGGTGATGGCGTAATATGCTTAGACTCATTATCAGCATTGATGTCGTTTAAATCTTTTTCTTCCGATTGCAGGTCAGATTTAGTGTACGAAATTTACAAGTCTTTGTTCAGATTGGAAAAATTGAAGATCTGTATTAGATTTATGTGGGTGCCAGCACATGGGGGGGTGGAGGGAAATGAAATGGCTGGTTTTCTGGCAAAGCGGAAGCAGGCATTGAAACAGGACGTGGAGATGGAAATTCCATTAGGATGAACAGAGATTAGGACAATTATTAGGAGGCGTATTCTGGAAGAATGGCAGAAGCAATGGGAAAGGGAGAGGAAATGACAACATATTCAGTATACAAGACAAAGTAGGGAAAGGTACGCATCTTAGATCAAACACCAGAGATCGAATCCCTCAGGGTGGCAGTAATCTTTGCTGTTGGTGAAATAATCAGATCCAGTGCTGCTCTATACTTAATCTGAGAGTTTTTCTTTTTAATTCTTTTGAACAAAGATATGCTAAAATCCAAGGAGATATGATGTCATACCGTGGTAGTTTGCCGATTGGTAACTGCCTTATTAAAGAAATGAACTAGTAGCTCAAATAGACTAAAACCACAATCCTTCCCACACATGATGTTTTTGGTATTTTTTCTATAGAATCTATGGTTTTATTACTTTCAGAAAATTGTTTTCGATGTTTTACTTCATGGAAGATTAATTGAAAACAATTAGGTTAATGAATTTGCTAACTTCTGTATTTCTCTCTCTATTACATGTCTAACTTACTTGTAAAAGTACATTTATTAAAAACTAAGAAAAAAAAAAACTAGTGTTTAATTTCTACTTTTATTCCAATAAGACCTGAAATGCCCCCACTTTTTGTCTCATCATTACTTAAAATAATATTGATCTTATTTGGGTGACCATAAAGAAAATAATAAATAGAAAAGCTGTGTTTTTTTGCATGTATGCATTTACACTTTCTTTTTTAAACATATGGTTTCATCTTAATAAACTGTAGATTTTAGGTCTATAAAATAAGCTCAACTTCTTTTGCATCTTTTCGTTTGTTTACAAAGGTTTCCATATTTACTAATGCTGCGACCATCATTTATAATGACATTGAGGAATATTGTTATTGATATTACTATCAGAACACCAATTTAAAAAACAATACATGAGCAAAAAAGTCAGAAGAAGTTGTGTATTTATAACGGGAAAGCATGTAACAGATGAGGGAACTAAGTTTTCTAAACAAATTCCTCAAATTAAGAGGTCGCATGTCGACCTATGTTGCAAGTTTTTATTTCTGGTTACCACCTGACATTTACATAGAGGGCAGCGGAGTAATATCAAACCTTCTGGCTATTTGACCGGAACTTCTTTTGTTAGGTGTCCATTATCACGTTTTAATTGTACACCCTGCAGCCAATCAGAATCGAGTATTCACCTGGATCGAAAATGCCCTTGTTTTTTTATTTTTTAGATGAATTTAATGATAGAATGCTTGAGAAACCATAGTGTAGGCTGTTGTTGTGGACGCGGGGAGCGTAGGTGAATTCTCTTACGCTCTTACGTTGGAACCTGCGCAGTTGACGTACATTACGTAGGCCGGGACTGTTTCCTGTATGTAGCGTACTTCGAAATGGCCGAGCTGGAAGAGGCGGTCGCTGAGCTGCAGCACCGGGAGGACGTCGGTATCAAACGTGAGTTTAGGGTAGCGATTTATTCTTTTGCGCTTTTATTTATTTATTTTGTCTTTATTGGGGCATTGGTAGCGCTTCCTAAAATATGCGCCAGTTCCATTAACGTTGCGCAGAATGAGGAGCGTTTGTCAAAGAGCGACAGCCTCATCGTGCAGCTCCGCCATGGGGCCCAAACACTCAACGGAAACAACAACAACAACAAGCGCGATGGAGGCGCTGCAGGCGGGAGGGGGGACGCCTGCCGCAGGGACGACAGCAGGCTTCCGCAGTGAGAATCGGGGATCTAAGTGGATCCGGATCCTAAAACTTCAGAAAACTGTTCTGGCCTCATCGTGGAGCTGCACCGCGGGGCCGCAGAGCCAGCAGGTTCCGTCTTACTGGTTCCTCGTCAGTATTTGAACAACTTGGTTCTGTTAGAACCTGTTAGAAGTGAGAGTGGGGCAAAAACGAAACGATTATTATTCACTGAGTTCAAGTGTGTTTTGACCGTTTACAATTACATGATAGATACAAATGTTAGTCACCCCCTTTTCACCTGAATGTTTCATACCTGATTGAACCAGGAAACCCAATGCACCGAGGAGGAAACGTGGAGAAAATTGAAATGACACTTTAGCAGAAATGTCCAAAAGGTTATGAGAAAACCCAGAACATCATAGAAAGCAGGATACTCAGGGCAGGTTCTGGACTGCTGGACCTGGTCGGCATTCACTGGACCCCCATTTTTCCTTCAGAACTGCCTTATTCCTCTGTGGCATAGATTCAACGAGGTTCTGGAAACAATCCTTGGAGTTTGGTCCACATTGACATGAAACTATCACGCAGTTGGCTGGACATCCATAATGCCAACTTCCAGTTCCACCACATCCCAAAGGAGATCTATTGGGTTGAGATCTGTGACTGTGGAGAACATTTGAGTCCAGAGAACTCATTGTCATGTTCAAGAAAACCAGTCTGAGATGACTCCAGCTTTATGACATGGTGCCTTATCCTGCAGGAAGTAGCCATCAGATGATGGTACACTGTGGTGTGCCATCTTCATAAAGGGATGGACATGGGACATAGAGGGATGGACATGGTCAGCAACAGTACTCAGGAAGGCTGTGGCGTTGGAACCATGCTCAATTGGTACTAAGGAATCCAAAGTGTGCCCAGAAAATATCCACTATTATACCTCCACCACCACCAGCCTGAACCATTAACACGGGCTGGATGGATCCATGCTTTCATGTTGTTGATGCTAAATTCTGACCCTACCATCCCATCCAAATGTTGCAGCAGAAATACAGACTCATCAGCCAACTTTTTTCCAATCTTCTATTATCCAGTTTTGGTGATTCTGTGTGAATTGTAGCCTCCGTTTCCTGTTCTTAGCTGACAGGAGTGGCTCCTGGTGTTGTCTTCTGCTGCTGCAGCCGATCTGCCTCTAGGTTGGACGTGTCATGTGTTCAGAGATGCTCTTCTGCAGACCTCGGTTGTAGCCAGTGGTTATTTTGTTGCCTCTCTGGATCTCTGGAACCAGTCTGGCCATTCTCCTCTGACCTCTGGCATAATTTTTCTGCCCACATACCGGCTGCTCACTGGATATTTTTCTTTGTCGGACCATTCTCTGTAAACCCCAGAGATGGTTGTGGGGGGAAAACCCCAGTTTTGAAGACCACTGGGAACGCTTTTGCAATAGATGAAAAGATGATCAGGGTGGGACTTTAAACCCCAAATACAGATGTTGAAATCCTTCAGTTATTTCATTTGTCTATTTGCACAAGTTAACTTGAAATAACAGGAATCACAAAATGTATAAAGGTTCTGAAGTCATCTGGTTGGTTTCTTTTTAAATTGCAAATCTTGGAAGTGGGAAAAAAAGATGATACAAACCTATTTTGATAGGTAAATACCCCCAAGACTGCTGGGAGAAACTACACTTTTGGTCAATTACAACTTACAATTAATGAGATTCGGAAGAAGAAACAAAATAAAGCAAATCGGAGGAGTTTGTTAATGAGAGCCATAAATTTAACATACAACGATATATTTATACAAAAACAGCCAAAAAATGTGGAATATTTGTAGCACAATTGTAAGGAAAAAATGAACAGTCTGCATTTTCCAACAGTATGACAGTCATTGTAAAAAGCTAATGTAAGAGTTTTTTTTGCTCATTTGTCTGCCTCTGAAGCTGAAGATGTTGAAGCCACGGAGAACGAAGCTGAATCGAGTGAAGTTGCTGCCGATACCAAACCCTCAACGACTACAGGTACTCTGTCAGTGCTGTTGTGGGAGCGGATTTTCTCTGTGTGGCTTTTAGATGCAGAACCATTTTGAATATGAGGCGATTAATAGTTCCCCCCCCCCCCTATTTACAGAGAGACACATCTCCATCCAGACCAAACTGGAAGGTCTGGAGATGCTCGCTGACTTGAATGGCGGTGAGTTAATCAAAAATCTCTGGTTGGTTTTCCTAAACATCCATGACATATTTTGTGGAAACCACCCACAACTTTTTTCCCTTAATTTTCCTGTCACAATTTACAATTCAATTTTATTTCTAAAAATATATATTATATCAATAATAACATTTTCCATAAACATAACTTGTGATTAGTCATCAAGAAGAAGCCCTTTATAGAACTGAAAAAGGAATGTTTGTTTCAAATACTGACATTTCAAACTTAAAAACAAAATGTACTTTGAGTTTTCACCCTTAAATATTATATAATTGTAATCTCACTAAATGTTAGTGTTTCTGCACTATGAGGAACACATAAAAGCCTTAATAATAAATAGATAAAAATGACAGTGTGCCTTATAATCTAGAGCTCCTCATATAAGGATTCATTCTGGTTGCGATTTTGAGACGAACTCGACGCTCTGTCAAAATGTCAGTCTGTTCGTTTAAGAGCTGTTTGGGTGTTATTGTAAATACTTAAGGCAGTTAATGTGTAGCAATTTTAGACCTTCGTTTTTTTCCGCGTGTTGTTAACAGTGTTGTGAGTTAGCGTTGTCATAGTAACGTTTGTTTTAGCAGTATCTGTCTGTGTTTTTGCGTGTTGCAGGTATTGTGATGATGCTTTTATGGTGGCTAGCGTGTTACAAACTAGTTCAATAATGACTGTGAATGCAGTTGATAAATTCTGACTGACGGACTTATCTCTGACTCTTTTGTCTCGCTTAATGCACCTTAGAGAAATTAATTTTGGTTTTTAACATTGTTTAAATGTATTTTTAAATGTTAACTCAAACTGACCTTTTTACCTTTTTCAGAAACATTTCTGTGATTTTTCATCTCCTTCTTACTCCAACTAGTATGGGGGGGGTTAGGAAACACTGATCTTAGCAAATAAGGAAAGAATGCTGTCTTACTGATTTTTGTTTGTTTTGTGGAACATTTTCAGTGATCCTTTGTTGTAGCGCAATTCATCTTTTGCTTTTTGTCAGATTTTTCTATGTGGAATTTTGCACGCTTTTTTTTTTAATTAAATATTTTTACAGCCCCCTTCTCTGTGTTCTGCATCCTGATTGGCAGTAGACCAATGTCCTCTGTGCCGTGCCTCTGGTACAAAATGTGTTCACTTTGCCAAATCTACATAAATCTTTTAACGTGATCAGATGTTTTCTATAAACAAGAGAGAAAAGTGTGAAAATGTCAGCCGGAGAAAAGTGAATAAAGTGTTTTGGGGTTGTGTCGTATGTGTTACATGATGCTGTGTTTTCTACATGATTTTGTGTTTCTGTTGTTCCTGATGCTTCATGTCTACATTTATTTTAATGCTTCGTTTAGAGAGGATGTTTGTTTGTTGAGGATCTCTCTCTTTTGGAGAGATGTTGCAGTATTTCAACAAGAAGTCATTTTTCTTTCCCTCCAGCGGGGCGGAAATCGTGTCCTTTGTGTCCTGAGGAGAAATTCAAAGCTTGTTACAGCCACAAACTACGTCGCCACCTGCAGAACCTCCACTGGAAGGTCTTTGTGGAGTTTGAAGGTGGGGAAGCAACTTCATTTCCTGCTCGTCTGGAGTCAGACATCTTGACTGAATCAAGTGGGGGTCCTTCTCAGAGTGTAAATGCAAAGAGAATTCTCAGGACAGACCTTGGCTTTTATACCGTAAAGTATAAAATATGATTATTTCCTTTAATTTTAATGATAAACACTCAAATGAAAGTGTACACACTGAGCTTGGCTATTGGGGGGAAAAGTAGACGGTCAGAGGTTCTGAAAATGGAAAAGTGCATACATTTGTGACACACAGAAGTCCTTTCCTGTTGACTTCTCACCTATGGAGGTTCCCTCCTTTTGTCCTTCACCAGGATTCAGGATGTGCATCTGCCACCTGCCCTGCAGAAACCTGAAACCAAGCATCAGTGGAGATCAGGTCAGGAGACTCTCATATGGGGTCAAATCAGGATCGGATAAAGGGAACGAAAAACCACAATGTCAGTTTACAAAATGCACGGGGAGAACATGCAAACAGAAAGGTTTCCCATTGCTGTTGTGTTTCAGGTCCCCCAGCCGGGACTTAAACTAGTGTCTTAAATCTGGTTTCACTTCAAGCTAATCCTGGTTTGACCCCATACCCTTAAACCTAAATGATATTGTTTTCAGTTCAGTTCTTGAAAGTGTTTTTTCACTTCATATAGTGCGACCGCCGTCTGTTATGACCATGCTTTTTGCCGTGTCTCTGGCTACAGGCGTCAGGGAGGCACGTGGCTCACTACCACTGTGTGGTTTGTTCTGTCACCATCGCCCGGAAGACCGACATGATCAGCCACCTGAAGCGTCACGTCAACAAAGGAGAGACGGAGGCCAGCTACTCTGGGAGCCTGGATGTACAATTTGAAGAACCAAGTAGGGGGGAAAAAAAGCCTCCGTCGACTGTTTTTTTCTTTCTTCCTTTTAAAACATTGTTTTCCTGACTTGTAACCCATTCACAAGTCATTTCTCACAGGCCAGAATTTTATTTGTACCATTAAAGATCGCCAATTTGTTTTTCAGAGAAGTTCCAGGTTAATTTAGCTCTTTGTGTGGAAAGAAGGTCTGAATGTTTCCCCTTGTCTTTGTGCATCTTCAGCTCCGTCCGGTCAGGCCTACGAGATCATGAAGGAGCTGGGAACCAACGTGCAGCTCCTCCCAAACTACTCCACCCCTCAGAAGAGTGACACCTACTTCAACCGCAAGATGAAGACCAACCGGTGGGGCCCGCGTGAGCCCGCAGGTGAACGAAGCCCGGCCTGCTTCTGAAGCTCTGGTCTGTCTGTTTGTGCCGCAGGCAGCTGGTGTTCTGCTCGCTGGCCGTTCTGGCTGAAGAGAGGAACCCACTGGAGTGTCTGGATGCTTTTGGAGCTACAGGTGAGCAGATATTCATCCGTCCATCTGCTCCTGATTCACAATACTCACAAGTGCGGTCTGCAGGCTCAGCCATGTTTGTGTGCTCTTTAGAAAAAGGTGTCTAAGTAAAAAAAAAGTGCTGTTCGTTTAAGTTAATAATTAATAAAATGATAGTAAATCGCAACAATTTTTGGATTCTCCATCACACAAAATTCACAAAATGAATCAGAATAATTTGTTAATCATAATCGATGCATCTAATAATCAATTTTCCCCCCCAACACCTATTTTCTGGTGCTGGTAAATGAGGAGGCGTCCAATCATGGTCCAGGCATTCTTGGCTTGGCAGCAGCTGGTGGAGGCTAGAAGCTCCAGCTGCTCTGGATTTGATGATCCTCAGG
Source organism: Oryzias curvinotus (assembly GCA_023969325.1). Classification (NCBI taxonomy): domain Eukaryota; kingdom Metazoa; phylum Chordata; class Actinopteri; order Beloniformes; family Adrianichthyidae; genus Oryzias; species Oryzias curvinotus. The sequence goes on along the minus strand of CM043719.1, from coordinate 36,166,168 downwards.
AGTTTAGATGAAAATAGTAGGCGATGGATTACATTTGCACGTTTCTACGTTTCTCAAACCCACTTTAAATTACTTTTAGGCTTTGCTTTGTAGATTTTCAAGTTCCTACCGTTTTTTTTTTTTAAAAAAAATGAGAAAGAAGTAGGCATTCTCTCCGCTGTGGCGGCCCGCAGGCATCATGGGGCTCCAGTGGGCCAAACACCTTCGCAGCTCTGTCAAAGTGACCATAACGGACATCAGCGATACCTGCGTCAAAATGATCAAAGAGAACTGTGAGCTGAACAACATCCGAGTGGACGGAGGCTCCCGACCCCCCCGGGGGAACGACGCCCAACCCATTGCTACCGTAGAGGTCGTCAAGATGGACGCCAACGTCATCATGCACCTACGACCCTTTGATTATATGTGAGGTTTCTACATCTGTAAAGAATTTTTTTTTATTTTTTTTTTTTATATGAAGCTCATTTTTTCTTTGGACTTCACAGACACCTGGATCCTTTCGGAACAGCTGTGAACTACCTGGACGCTGCCTTCAGGAACGTCCGTAACATGGGAATCATCTCAGTGACGTCCACAGACACCGGCTCGCTGTACGCCAAGTCACCCAATGTCACCCAGCGCCACTACAGCTGCCATATTGTTCGCACCGAGTACTACAAAGAGCTGGCTGCTCGTATGGTGCTAGCTTCTGTCGCCAGGTACGTTTTTTTCCACCTTTTTTTATTTTGTTCCGATTTTATGTTGGTAACTTGTGCAATCATTCCTTTCGAAGGAAATAGGTACAAAAAAGACAAAAGACCAGCTTTATCTTAAGCTACGTTCACACCGCCTTCAGTAACATACGTTCAAGCAAACACTTCCAATGAATGGATGCATTCCAAACCTCTCATTCACGCATAGCTACACAAATGTTTACCACTGTTTTTGGGGCGTTGAAAGTTAAACCAGTTGGACTTTGACCAATCAAGGACAAGTATTTGGAAGTGATGTATGGATGCCGTCCCTTTCATTTACAGAAGTGCCAATGTTATACCCCTGAGAACAGGGGAGAAAGAATCACGAGAGTGATTTATGCGTCTGTCCTTCATGCAGGTGTTTATTGCAATTCAATAGTAACAAAAATAAGAAAACATTTAAACACACTCCTTGAGTAACTTTCAATTTTGATAAAAGATAATAAAATCACAAAATAAATACATAAATAATAAATGCTCCATCAACTGTCACTTTTGAGAAAAGAGCTCACAAAACCACAAAATAAATGCATAAATAAATGTTCCTTCAAACCTCAATTGAAACTGGACACAAGATGGCGGTGTGCGCGTTCACTCAGGAAAAACCAATATGAAATCCGATCACAAATAAAACTGCCAAAGATTTCCAAATTCCACACCAAAGTAACTCTAAGCTAACAATTACACATTTCAATAATATTTTCTGAACAAAACATCAATATTTGGTCACCATTACCTGAGAACAGGGGAGAAAGAATCACGAGAGTGATTTATGCGTCTGTCCTTCATGCAGGTGTTTATTGCAATGAGGAAGAACAGCGAGACTCCCCCTGGTGGTGGGTGAAGTCATGACTAATCATTTCCAGAACATTCCCCAAGACATAACAGTCGATTAGTAGTATCATAAATATAGTCAGCGCTTCAGTAAACTTTTTTTAAAAAAATATATATCAACTTAAAAGTGCAAATATCTAATATCCACCATACTCTCCCCCACTAGAAAAATGTCGTCCCGACATTAAACCAACAAAATAAATCTCAGGCCTCTTAACAATTTTACGCAGTGACGTAACCACATTTCATGTCATTAGGCTGAGGTCCCGTCGAATTTATGCCCAGTCTTTGCATGAACCTTTCCTATTGGCAATGTAATGTTTGTGGTTATCATAAAGCACCTTCACATGCTGAATAAGAGTCTTTAAGTAGAGTCGTCATGTGCGCTCTAGCCAAATGTCATCCATTCATGCTTGCTGAAGTCCATACATACCAGGGAACTGAGCATAGTATGGCTGTAAAGCTGGCAGCCACTGGACCAGTCCTGGGTACCGAGGAAACAGTTGTGGTGTGGGCTGGACACTGTAGCAGGATGGAATGCCTAGCTGGTCATAGGTCATTGCGTCTTGGCGGGTGTCTCTCACGATGCGGGTCGGTGGGTAGTGTCCACTGCCGGTGTCTCCACTACAACAGTCGAGGGTGGAGAAGGGCTAGATGTTGAGCTGAAAGCCTGACCATCAGCCGCGGAAGTTGTTGCCTCTCTCGTTTCCATCTCAGGCGGTGAATCAACCACATCCAAGTTGTCTCCACCCGGGAGCTCTGGTGATGGTGCAGCGGGCTCTGGTGCTGAAGGCTGATGTTCCACCACTGGGGAGTCTGTTTCAGCTGTAGGGTCTAATGATTGAGTCACTGGAAGCTGAGGTAGTGCTTGATAAAAGAAATATCCATCACCACTATCCTCGTCATCAGACTCTTGAAATTCTTCAACAGGTTGGTCTTTGGTTTGCTGTTTGTGTACTGTGGAACTGTCTTTTTCCGGTTCAAAAGGTAAGTGATCACATGACATTAGCAGGTTTCTGTGTAACACTCTAGACCGTCCTTTACTTCTCTCTGGTTTTACCTCGTAGATAGGGAGGTCAGGCCCCATTTGTCTCACAACTGTGTGAATGGCATCTTCCCAGTAGTCACGTAATTTACCTGATCCCCCTCTTGGTGTCAGGTTTTTAATCAGGACTCGTTCACCCGGCTGCAGTGCAGAACTTGTTACTTTTGTGTCATAATATTTTTTGCTCCTTTCTGCAGATTTTCTAGCATGTTCATTGGCAATGACATATGCTTCATCCATGCCTTTTTTCCATTTCTCAGCATAGTCTCTGTGGTCACTAAAACATGACTCTGAATACAGTCCAAATAGCATGTCTACTGGAAGTCTTGGTGTCCTTCCAAACAGTAGATAAAACGGTGAATAGCCTGTAACTTCACAACGAGTGCAGTTGTATGCATACATTAGTTTGTTGATGGATTCCTTCCAGCTTGTTTTTTGTTTTTCAGTTAGTGTCTTTAGCATCTGCAATAATGTCCTGTTCATACGTTCGACTTGGCCATTCCCCATCGGGTGATAAGGTGTTGTCCTGGATCCAGTTATTCCACTGAGTTTTGTTAGCTGACGGAACAACTGATTTTCAAACTCACCCCCTTGGTCATGGTGGATACGACAGGGGAAACCAAACTTTAAGGCATAGTCATTGAAGATGATATTGGCAGCTGTCTTCCCTGACTTTGAGGTGGTGGCATAAGCTTGTGCAAAGCGTGTGAAGTGATCAACAATCACCAAGATGTACTCATATCCGCCTTTGCATTTGTCCAGATGTAGAAAATCTATGCACACCAGTTCAAAGGGCTGTGTTGTTACAATGTTTGTTAAAGGGGCTCTTGTGTCACGACAGGGCTTTTTCTGCTTGATACAGGAGCACACTTTGGTCACATAGTGCTCAATGTCTGATTGCATATATGGCCAGAAGAAACGGTCACGTACTAAGGATACTGTGCGATCGACGCCCTGGTGACCCATTTTATTGTGCAACTCTTCAAGTACTATTCCCTTGTACTTTTCTGGTAGGACTAGCTGTTTACGAACGGATGTAACTCTGTAAAGGATGCCATCACTATCAAGCACCAGCTTTTCCCATTCTCTGAACAAACATTTTGGCTTAGGACCGAATGCTCTTACCTCTTTGGTGGGAGGTTTTGAACCTGATCGTTTCCACTGGAGTAAAAGACTTATAACTGGATCAGAAGTTTGTGCGTCACTTAACTCTTTCACTGGTATAGCCGGGATCGACACTTCAGCTGACTCACATTGCGCTGTGACTGACATGGCTGCTGCTGACAATGTCCATGTAGCAGGGTACTGCTTTTGGGCTTCAATGGCCTGTATGGTGGCTGCAATGGTGTCAGGAGGCAACTCTTCAGAACAGTTTCTCATTAGTGTCTCTACGTCAAGAGGCATCCTTGATAAAGCATCAGCATCACCATTTTGTTTTCCTGGTTTGTACTTTATGGTGAAATTAAAATCAGCAAGCTCTGCAACCCAGCGTGATGTTGTTGCATTCAGTTTTGCAGTTGACAGAATGTATGTGAGCGGGTTGTTATCACTATACACAGTGAATGTTGGGGCATAGTACAAATAATCCCTAAATTTATCTGTGATAGCCCACTTCAACGCTAGGAACTCCAATTTGCCTGCATGGAAGTGATAGTTTTTCTCCGCTGTTGTTAAAGTGCGAGAACCATAAGCAATGACTCGCAGCTTGCTGTTTTGCTTTTGATACAACACTGCTCCGAGTCCTTTGTGTGAAGCGTCAGTGTGCACGATGAATGGTTGTGTGAAATCCGGAAATCCAAGCACTGGTGGGTGGAGCAAGCAGTCAGTAAGATCCTCCAGAGCACTTTGATGCTGGTCAGTCCACACAATTTGTTTTGTTGAAGGTACAACTTGACTTGCTTTCTTGGGTTTTTGCTTTGTCCCTCTTGTGGTTTCTGTATTCTCTGTGCCTTTGTCTGCTTTTAACAGTTCGTAAAGACAGCTTGCTTTTCTGGAAAGTCTTTTATGTATTGTCTGTAGTAGGACAGGAGACCTAACATTTTTCTTAGCTGTCCAACATTTTGTGGTCTGATGTCTTTGAGTGCTCGAACTGCTTCAAAATCGGCAGGGTCAACTCTGCTGCCCTCTGCTGAGACAATTCTACCCAGATACCGTACTTCGGGTTTGAACATGTCACATTTACTGGGCTTAAGTTTTATGCCAAACCCTCTGAGTTGTTGCAGTACTTTCCTCACATCCTCCACATGATCTTTGAATGTTTTGCTATAGACCAATGTGTCGTCCAGGTATGGGATACAAATGTTATCACGGAGTCCATCCAAGCATTCTTCCATACACCGTTGGAAGGCGGCTGGGGCATTCATTAGTCCAAAGGGGATACGTATCCACTCATACAACCCCCAGGGGGTCACAAAAGCTGTGAGTGGGCGACTTTCCTCTGACATGAACCCTTGGTGGTATGCTTTTCCCTGGTCTAGAAGGGAGAACCAGGAATTACCCCCGAGGCTGTCCATGATGTCCTGGACTCGCGGTATGGGCTGGCGGTCTGGGTGGGTCTTTCTGTTCAAGTCTCTATAATCTATGCACACTCGCAATGTACCATCCTTTTTTCTAACACACACAACGGGCGAGGAGTATGAAGAGTTGGACTTTCTAACCCAGCCTTGTGCTATCAGATCATGCAAATGATTTTTCATCTCTTGGTACAGTGGGCGTGGCACTGATATGTAGGTGCGTTTTACCGGCTCGTGGTCTTTAAGTGAAATAGTCATGTTTAGGTTCTCAATACAGCCTATGTCATTCTCTGATTTTGAAAATGACTCACATTCTTCACTGAGCATCTGCTTGACAACTAATCTCTGCTCTTCTTGAAGGTGGCTGAGATCTATAGGTGGGTCCCATTTTTCACTGGCGCTACAGGAAATCTGTGTGCTCATGTGATGAACAGTAGCTATAGATGAAGTTTTCTCAAACATTTGGGCTGGTAAAACAGCTGTAATAGTTTGAACTGTACCAACGACTGTACGACCTGAAAGGAGGATATCATGATCAGTTGGGTTTGAGACATCAACTGTAATGACAGGCAGAGAATGTTTTTTTATTTTAACCAGAGTATCAAAAAACTCAAGGTTATCTGGCCAATGAGGGTTTAAATCAGGTTCAAATAACACAGTCATGTCCTCTTTGAAAGGCTGTGCGGCAACACGACACTCGATTTCTAGACGACTTTGTTTGGGAACAGTTATGCAGTTTTTTTTAGTCTTTACTTTAAACTCATCCACTCTGTCTGCACTAACAGCCTTTATAAAAGCTTTTACTTTTTGTCTTTTAAACATGGGGAAAGATTTTCTTACTGTTGGGTATAGTTTTGCTTTCTCAGTCTTATTCAGGATGTACTCAATGACATTATAACCTACAATGGGATGTGACAGGTGCCCACCTTTCATGACCAGCATTGGAATGATCAGTTTTTCGGCTTTATCTGTGTTGGAGACCAGCTGGAAGGTTGTTTCAATCCATCCAAGATAAGGTACGTTGGTTCCGTTTGCTGCAGCCAGAGTTAACTGCTCAGGTGAGTCCACAATCTCCGCAACATCTCTCAACTCTGTGTGCGGCAAATAGTCGGCTTTCCATCTCTCATCAATGATAGAGACTTGTGAGCCCGAATCCCACAGAGCCTGAAGTCTGTTGCCATCGAGGAGACACTCAACGAGACATTGCTTGCCAACAAGTGATGTAACTTTGTGAGGATTGTTTAATTGGGCTGGTGGCAGGGGTACATGGGCAGTCTTAGTTTCATCTCCAATCTTAAACTCATTACATTGTCTCTTGTGTTCACCCCAGTGTTGTCTTTGGCATGCTTTAGTACAATAAAATGTCTTTTTACATGATGAACAACGTCTCAGATTGTTTGTGGGATCCGTTTTTTTACAATGGGAACATTGTTGGGACTTATGGGTGATAGTTAACACTCGTCCCTCTGTGGTAACCTTTGCCCGTTTAAATGGTCCTCTCTTACTGGTCTCGTGCCTCTGAATTTACATCCGGCCTGAAAATGTTCTCCACTCCCACAGAAGTAGCAGTGTGTGCAGCGTTCATGGGCTCCAGTTTGCTGGCAGACATGGCATCTTCTCTGAAGATGAGCTGGGCGGGGTGAATAGTAGCGAGCTGGATGCAAAGTGGCCGGTGGAGCAGGCCTTTGGTGGGGATACGGGTAACTGTAGTATTGCTGCTGGTCCCTAACAGGCTGCATTACTGGTGGCTGGAGGTATCGTGTGCTTGGCCCTGGCTGCTGTAATGTCTCCTTAATTTGTGCTATTTCTGCACTAAGGCCTTTCAGAGAAGCCATCCCTGTTTTCAGCTCTGCTAGTTCTGTCAAAAAATCAGGTGGTATTTTAGCTTTGACCTCTTTTGGTGGACACTTAGCATGCAATGTTTCCTCTGACTGAACCACATTCACATTTGTGGATGACTGTGATGTTAAGCATCTTTTCTTGTTCTTTCTTTCTGTCTCGTTGGCACAAGCTATATTTAATCTTTCTAGTAAAAGCTCATCAGGAGTATTGGAGTCTATCAGGAGGGGCTGTAAATCTATCCTGACACTGTCACTCTGAAGGCCTGTCAGTATTGTGTGCAAGCACATACGCTGGACCAAAGCTGGATCATATTTGAGTCCAGACTCTGACTCTTGAGATGCAAACAGGACTTTCTGCTTTAAGTCTAGAACTCTAATCAGGAAGCTTTGAGCAGTCTCTTTTTGAAGTTGCACCTCTGATGCAAGTTGTTTGTAAAGCTCAGTGGCGCTCTTCTCTTGAAAATGAGAACGCAATATGCGTCGTAGAGTAGGAAGAGTCAGCTGGGCCTTTCCCTCCAGATAGCTGCGTAGCTGTAGACCTGGCAGAATAGCTCTAATGACTGCATCTACAATGTCAAGTTCTGAGTAGCCTCTGCTTAATCCATTTTCGATTTGATGAGCAAGGCTTGAAAACGTCAGTTTGTCCTTTTGGCCTGGTTCACCTATTTGGCCTGATATTTTGAAATCTTTTTGCCAAAAGGTGGGTTGCTGTTGCATATTTGAAGGAAATGGGGTGTTCACCGGACAGCTATTAAGCTGGGGCTGAGGATTAGCCACTATGCTGTTGGTTCCATTAGCTTTCTCTGTTATCGGTAGAGCTACAGTTGCTTGTTCATATGTGTGCCCTGTTTTATCTGGTTCATTAACAAGTTGTTCAGTTGTGCCAACTTCAGTATCTGGGCCGTTAATGATTTCAGTAATTTTGTCTTGAAGTAGCAACAGTTCTGACATGCCTTCATCCTCTAATTCTGTTGTTTCTTCTCTTTCGATGTATAGCAAGATGTGTGTGAGCAGTGAGAGTCGTGTTTTTCTGCTCACATCTATTTTCGCTGATATGCATAGAAACTCACAGATTGATATTAGATCGTCTTTGGATAGGGTGTGCATTTTACCCACAACTTCCTCACGTAATTCTTCCAAAACAGTCGTCATGGCAGTCAACAGGAGGGGGTGTTGCAGGGATGTGTGACACGGAGCTGCTTGGTCTTTGCAATCCCCAATGATCTCTCAGCGGTCTCAGGGAGGGTGGACTCTATTCCAGCTACCAGCACTCCGCTAACAGCCACGCCGTCCTCTCTGTAGTTTGCCTGGGTTGTATTAAGGGGATTTAGCTGGCTTGGACTTCAATGGACAGGCTGTGAACACCGGACATCCAAGCAGCAATCCCAGCGGTGCCTCCAAATGTTATACCCCTGAGAACAGGGGAGAAAGAATCACGAGAGTGATTTATGCGTCTGTCCTTCATGCAGGTGTTTATTGCAATCCAATAGTAACAAAAATAAGAAAACATTTAAACACATTCCTTGAGTAACTTTCAATTTTGATAAAAGATAATAAAATCACAAAATAAATACATAAATAATAAATGCTCCATCAACTGTCACTTTTGAGAAAAGAGCTCACAAAACCACAAAATAAATGCATAAATAAATGTTCCTTCAAACCTCAATTGAAACTGGACACAAGATGGCGGTGTGCGCGTTCACTCAGGAAAAACCAATATGAAATCCGATCTCAAATAAAACTGCCAAAGATTTCCAAATTCCACACCAAAGTAACTCTAAGCTAACAATTACACATTTCAATAATATTTTCTGAACAAAACATCAATATTTGGTCACCATTACCTGAGAACAGGGGAGAAAGAATCACGAGAGTGATTTATGCGTCTGTCCTTCATGCAGGTGTTTATTGCAATGAGGAAGAACAGCGAGACTCCCCCTGGTGGTGGGTGAAGTCATGACTAATCATTTCCAGAACATTCCCCAAGACATAACAGTCGATTAGTAGTATCATAAATATAGTCAGCGCTTCAGTAAACTTTTTAAAAAAAAAATATATATCAACTTAAAAGTGCAAATATCTAATATCCACCATATAACCTTTAAACATAAATATTGTCAAGAAATTGTCATTTGTAAGACCAAACGTCTGTGTTTTCTGTCATATTTTTACAAACTAATTATTTTGTAAATAAGCCTACAAAAACTGTAAGCAAGAAGAGCAAGTCTACAGTTTGACCAATTCTATATTTGGTATAGAGAGGATATAATGTAAGATCAATGAGTGTACAGTGTCTAGGTATCCACAGATAAAAATAAAGTACAAATAACAACCCGAAAGCTACATAATAAAAGAAAAATGCACAAGAGAGATGTGAACCTCAGGTGTAAGAAGTCCCTGCAGGGGAGACCATTCCTGGAGATTAAAAGTAGAGTCGAGGAGTTCACTTACAAAAACACAAGGTCACATATTTCATGTTATAACATTGTAGAAACGCATCTTAAAACAATGACCAGTCACATCAGCTCTGTTTGCTTGAGGTCATTTTATGGCTCGAGCAATAAAGATACTGGAATAGTACACAATGTACCCTACGAACATACAGTAGAATGTCCAGACTCCTGGACATTCACTTGATTTCAACTTAAAAATAAACATGGGCCTCTCTGTTAGAAATAAGTATAAGAAGGGGTGAAATCTAAATAGGAATTTTCAACTGACAGGGGAAATTTACATAGTGGAACTATCATCATTAGTTTCTGAACCTGCTCATGTCAGTTTTTAATATACCCTCAAACCATTTGCTATTGTCTAAATGTGGCTTTGTTGTTTTGTTTTGATGGCAGTCGCTGGTTCTGGAGACCTCTCAACCTCTCAACACTTCACCACATATAACATTTCTATTATTGGTTGAGGCGTGTGCAGCATGAGACCAATTTCTGGCCAGTTTTCTTTTTTTTTTTCGAGCATGTGGCAATGAAGAAGACTGGCAGCAGTCTTGAAGTTTTTGCCTCTGTGATTTAGCATCCTCCCCAAAGGATGGTCGACTCCAAATTGTTTGGAAATAGCATTTGTAATACCTACCAGCCTGCTGGGCAACAACAGCTGGCTCTAAAAATCATAGTTCTTTTATTTTCTTGGACTTCTTATACGCCTCAGAGCTCCAAACCAAAAATACTCCCCAAACGTTTGCACTTATAGAGGTTCTGCTTGTTGACAGTCAAATAATTAAGCTTCAGGCTGTTCCAAGACATTCCCATGAAGGTGGGAACATGTCTACTCACTCTGGTTCCTTATTACTTTAAACTTAGATAATAACTCTGGTTGGTTCATTAACACCAAAATGGTGTTTAATGCTAAAGTTTGACTACAGCTTGTGTTCTCACAGAGAATGAACTCTATATGCGGTTTCATGAACATGTATCAGCCAATACTTCCAAAAAACTCTATAGTGTGAGACCATCTAGTGCAGTGGTCCCCAACCTTTTTGTCACCGTGGACCGGTACAACGCAAGACACGTTTACCGCGGACCGGTCGGGGGGGGGGGGTGGCGCTACGCAAGACACATTTACCGCGAACCGGGGGTGGTATTTTCTCCTTAGTAACAATAATAACACTAATAATAATAATTTTCCCCTTGTCAAAGCAACTTTCTAAAGAAGTTTGTTTTTTGCTCATTTTGGTTGTTTGGGTTTCATTTTAGTGGGGTTTATCACCAGATGTTTGGTGTCGCGACTTTCACGTGCGTTAAGTGTGACGGATGTAACAGAGAGAATCCGGTCACTTTTCAAAATAAAACGTTTTTGTCAAAAAAAAAACAATAAAATGGAAATTATTTTTTCTTTCTGTGCGTCCCGGTGCCAAAATTTCCCGCGGCTCGGTACCACTCCGCGGCCCGGTACCAAGTGTCCCGCGGACCGGTACCGGGCCGCGGCCCGGTGGTTGGGGACCACTGATCTAGTGCCCTGGATTTCGAAGCAATTTGGACACCATGCTGTTCGCTCACTTATTTATTTTTATCAACGGCACATATGACATCACCTAATTTACAAAGAATATGTGTTCTAATAATAAAAACTTGGATGATTTATAGAAAATAAATACATTTTCTACAACTGACGAGTACAATGCATTGTGGTCTATATTCACTAATCTAGCGAGCATTGATACACACTGGTATTTTTCAGAGACTTCTGGGAAATTTCCAGGGCGCTGGAATTTGAAAATGTTAATCTGGACACCCCCAAAAATGGCAAATGCCCTATTAAGTGGACTAAGTAATGAGTAGTGAAGGAATTCGGACACAACTTTAGGCTTAGTGTTAGGTATAACAACCACTTTGTCAGCAAATGTCGCTTGCTCTGATGTCCTATGTAAACTATATAAGTGAAAAGAAGTGCCCTTCTTGCTACTTTTATTAAAATTATATTTTTAAAGTAATTTGTCCTTGAAATATTCTTCCAGAACTCTGAGGAATCTCTCCTTTTTTTTCTTTTTTTACTAGAAGTTCATCTTGGCGTTGTTGCCATGGGAATCACACATAGAACAGAAAGAACAGTGACATTAGCAGTTAGACAAAAAATAAAAATGGACCATTTTCTTATGAGGTAACAGTCTAAAAGGCATTGAAACAGTAATGCAGCCTGCTTCAAAGAATGCAAACAGCCAGACAGCCAGAGGAACAATAGGTATTCATCAAGCAGCGGCTTCTAAAGCCTCGGATCGTGACAGAGTTAAATGAATTGGTCCAACAACGCGACACCTGAGAGACAGTCTTTGGGAGCCTGTCAAGATAAACTCGTAAGGATCTGGCAGAGGGTGCGCTGCAGCAAGGTCATCACCACATTACATCAAACATGGTGCCGGGAGGAGAGCTTTTGTTCTGTTGTGTGAAGTCCCGTTTGCCAGAGGTAACAATTAAGACTCATTTTTCAGCAAACTCTAATGTGTTCATTTGTGAATCCACACTAAAAAAAAGTCTTTCACAGTAGATGTTTCTCAAGCAAAATGTGGTGTATCATAAAATTGCGAGAGTTGGGCTCAACGTTTTTATCTCTTGGAGTTTGTATAAAAAAAATAAGAGTGAAAGGTGTGTTTTAGTGTCACACAAGTTTGGCAACAACCAATCGCCTGGTCCCTCCGCTGTCCCAGGGTCGGCCGTTCTGTTCCTGTGAGCTAAATCAGATGTGACAGCTTCGCTCCAATAAATTGAGGGTCTTTAACAAGTGCTCTTTTTTGTTGAATTTGTACAGAAGGTGAACCAAAGATTGCATCTACCATCTTGGAGCAATTTCTCTCACTGGGGTTTGTGTGTGGTTTGAGGTTTTAGCGTGGCTGAAGGTCAGAGTTTGCTGTCAAGGCTCATCATAACTTCACAAAAGGTGTTTTTTTTGTTTTTTTGTCTGTCGAGTGAAAAGCAAAAGCATTTATAAGTAATATTATTTATGATGCAAATGTCACAGAATGTAAGAGCAACGTATGCCTGAATCTTAGCGGCATATTTGGAGCAGTAATGAAGTTGCACTTGAATGAGTGGGAGCTGTAAGCGGCGTTGGGGCTTTGGGGAATAACAGGCTGCAAGTCAATTCCAGCAGGTCTGTCGGAGAGTGTGGCGGCAAGATAAAGACAAGGCAACATTGTTTAAGTCTTGATCCTGATGCAGCACTCCTCTGCTGGGGGATTGCACTCTAATACATTTATAATGTGGAAAACAGCCTTTGTGTGCACACCCCCACAGCAAAATTGCTGAGAGAACTCAAACGTTTCTCCCTCCATCTCAAGATTACACTTTGGCTGCCTCCTTGCCCTGCCTCTCTACCCCGCCCCTGGCCTCCCCCCTCTGGAAGGCTTTCATTTCACAAACATCTGTTGGCAAAGGGGAATCCCTAATCCCTCAAGGGCTTTCTTTCAAATTTCATTATTGAGACAGAATGCAGATTTGAGTTGCGGCACATGCTACCCTTTTCTTTTTTGGTCCTGTTCTATATTTATGGAAATTCAGAACAACGTTGGCAAAATTACACGTGTTTCAAATTGAAATCAATTCAGACATTAAAAGTGAAGCTACAAGCCAATTTAGCACAGCATTTTGCATTCTTTATATTTTTAAATTAGTAAAATAAAAACCTAAAAATTATTTATTGATGACAAGAGTCTTTCCGGATTGGATCAGCTTGAGGTACCACAGTAGTTTCAGGATAAAGTCAAAGAGAATGTGAGCTCTTTGTGACAGGAATAGTCAGTGGCTGGTTTGTGGAAAAAAACTTCTGTTCTGCTCTCAACTAACTCACACAGTTTGGCCAAATCTGAATTCTTCCCTACCCCTATGGCTCCCTACATTTGGCCCTCCAAACAGAGTTATCGGCAAATAGTGTCTTCTAAGTCAGACGTCACTCCCACTTGATGATGTCATCAATAGTCGCCAGTCATTCACATTAGTGACGAGCTGCCAGCGCTCCAAAAACACATAACATCGGTTTCCTAACTTTAAAAATTCATGACAAAACAAAAAATGTATTACTAATATTTAAATGCGGCGGCCGTAGCGCAGTGGTAGGGCAGTAGACCCATGATGATTGTAGGATTGCAGGTTCGATTCCCGCCTTGCACGTCCATGTGTCGAAGTGTCCTTGGGCAAGACACTGATCCCCACTTTGCCTCTGGTGGGAGGTTGGCGCCAGTGTTTGGCAGTGGAGCCGCCACCAGTGTGTGAATGTGTGTGTGCATGGGTGAATGGGATTGTGACTGTAAAGCGCCTTGGGCCTTCGAAAGAGGGTAGAAAGCGCCATATAAGTATACGCCATTTACCATTTACCATTTACCATCAGATTCGATTCGTATATGCATCAGCAGCTTTTATATTTTTGAAAGTAAAATTCATAAAATAATCTGAATGAATTACGATTAAGGTTAAACAATGTCCCAAAAAATATTTATAAATTGAAAAGGGAAGAATTCAGAAAACATTTGGAAAGCAAATATTACTAGAACTTCTTTTTTTTTTTTTACTACAAAATCATTCTCGTAATATCAAAATAACTTTTCAAGTGTTGAAATATGCAGCAACAAGTTAAATTAAAAAATTAAGTATCTAGTAGTACAAAAAGTAAATTAACTGCACAATTTGTTCAAAATTCCATTTGGATTTTTGTTTTTGTCTTACATGACTATTTAGTTTTCCATTAATGCTGAACTTTTCTGTAGTCAGTCTTACTTAAAGCTTTAAAAAGTCTGCAGCCTTGGTGCTTAATGTGTTGTTTCCCTGCAGAAATTGAAATTTCAGCCGAACAAGGTCAGATTTCATAACCTTCCACAGAGCCTTTTCAAAACAGACATGAGGCAGGAGAAGCCGGACCTTTAAACTGACATTCATTATAGGAATGAAAAAACATCTTTGCACTTAAAAGAGGTCTAGCTATTGAAGCGCATTGAGACGACTATTGTAATATTGGGCCATAAATAAAATTGAATTGAATTGAACTGAGTCAAGTCTACACGTGGTTTTGAAGGTCTAAGCAAAATGTGCTTATTTTTTTGATCAAATAGATTTTTTTTTCCCCCCTTTGCATAAAGGATTTATATATAGGGAGACGGCTGCATTTCTTTCCTTTCTGGCAATCTGGAAATGCAACATGGAAACAGATGACAGCTTGTTCCAGTGTCCCGTTTGAAGCCGAGCAAAGGAATGGCCTCCATCCCAGATCAGCTGCTTCTCCTGGACGGGGAACATAATCGGGAACGTCAATATAGAGACATCGAAACTGAGACACTGCAGAAAATATTCCTGTGGCTTTTGGAGTAAACTCACTGGACTGTAGCATTAAAAACAGACTTTAGTTTGCACCCTGCTCCTGCAGGATCAAAGTGGAATAGAATTTAAGTTTTTCTTTAAAACTTTAGAAAATTACCAATGCATTTAACGTTTGTTGGTTTAAAAATATCATATCAAAACCTTGTTTGTGAGAAAAAAAATAAAAATCCTAAATAGAAGCAGGATTTTAAAAATAATTTTGTATTGGGATCATTTGTGTTGATTTGTGTATCCGTCAGTCCTGCATGCCACAATCAAAAAAGCAGCTTCCAAGAATATAATTTGCGCACGCCAAGATGTTAGTGCTTCAGATTCTATTACTGGTCATGAATTAATTTACTTGTTTGATCTGCCAGAATCCATTGTGGCTTCTGTTAATGACTGACAGTGACAGCAGAGTCTCTCACCTTCACAAATGATGTTTCTCTTAAGGAAAAAAATAGCACAACACTTCAAAACATGAAAGTTCAATTTCTAATTTTATCAACTGAGAAAATAAATTAAGCATTTGGAATATATTAATAAGGATGTGAGACTGTGTTAAATTAACTGAGTTTTATTATAACGTTCAGGCAATACAGATTAGTATGGATTACATTATTACAGAAAAAAAACAACCTTCTCTCAGAATTTCATTTGATTTGATTTGATTTGATTTTCTGTTTTTTTAAGCATTAATTGTAGACACACACAGATTTATCAAACTTATTACAGAAATAAAAATTTAGGTAAAAATCTCTTTCGAGTGCTAAAAATTTGTTTTGAATGTTTCCGTATTTCGTAGCTTAATCTTCTATTTATATTTTTGATGTTTTAAAATTGTCAAAGTTTTATTTGTATACCTCCCTCAGTTTTTCAGACTTCATTTGTTTTTGCTGAATACTTTGGTTTCTGCTTTATTTCACTCTTTACCGTAGAAAAGCTGCAGTGCTAAATTTCCCTCCCCTGTGGTTGGCCATGATTCATTTAAGCCAATAATGTTTTATTTGGTTTTCTTTGCCACCCACTTTATTCTTTTGTTTGATGTCTTTTGTAATCTCGGTATATTTAATAAATGTCAACCTGCTTTTATATTTCTGTATATTAGGTAGATTTATAAAAACACAAACAACTCCAAAAAATAAAATATAAATAAAAAAAATAAGTCGCATGGGTAATTTGAAACTACAAAAATGAGTATAGTATTTTTGATTTCTTTTATGTGTATTTTTTTCAGTCTAACACGCATTTTTCACCTCTGAGCGAATGTTTCAGCCTTTTGTCCCTGAAGGTCATCTCTTAAAGGCTATTCAGTGTCCATTTGAGGTCAAATGGGTTTGATAGGGTCTGTTTTAACTTACATCACCAACAGACGTTTGAAACACTTAAGGCTGTTAATTGAAACTGACTTATTTAATTTGAGTCCAGTTCATTTCTGAAAGCACAAATTCACCAATAAGGTTTTACAAAAGTGCAAACAATTTTTGAGTACTGTCAATTCATTTCACCCTATCCCCACTCGGAGTTAGCCCATCAGTTTTTACCCACAGAAGCTGCAGAAACCCCACAAATGCATGAACGCAACACCAAAACATCAACACCATCCAGTCTGTGTGTTTTCTTTTCTATTATTTGTATACTTCTGTGTATTAATTTGATAAAGATGAGGCATTAACAGGTTGATGAAGTTTCAAAGACAAACAATTTTCAGTCAAATGACCCATCAGCGTCCATCAGTCCCATCTGTAAAGGCTCTCATCCAGGTCAGGTTATAGCAGGACTCTGGAGTCCGATCCCCTTTTGATCCATTTTCAAAGCCTTCCCAGTGGTCTTTTAATTTGAGTATGATGTTTTAAGCCAAAATCGAAGACTTGTCTCATTGTTTTATAACATAATTTCTGCAGAGCAGCAGTAGTTCATTAGATATTCACCTCTGAGTTGTGGGCGGGCCCGTTGGCGTGGAGCAACCCGCCTCCCCGTCCCGCTGCAGGGAGCTTGGAGCTCGTGCCCCGTCCAGCGCATTTTCTACGTCGCAAATAGACTCTATAGGGACCCCTTCAGGAATCTGCGGAGCACGGGTGACCGCGGCGTCGGGCAACAGGACAGACACGCTCAGCCGTACCGGACGGCAGCCATTGGGGCCATCGGGCTCTGGATAACGAAACGCTGGCCAAGGACAAAGCCCCTCAGGCCAAAAAAGTTATTTTAATTAAATGTCATTGATACGTTGGTTCATTAATATTTTATTATAAATTTTATTTCTTTTTATTAAAAAGTTTAAATATTTATTTAACATTACTAAAAAACATGTTCATAATTAACACATTTTTACTGTCATTTAAGATGTGTGGTTATTTTTTTTATGAGCCAATTAATAAGGAAAAACAAACTTTTTAGGGGGGAGTTTTGTGTATTTTGCCTTTAGTAGCTAAAAAAAAAAACCCAGTTTGGGTTTCCTCTAAATATACCCATAAAAACAACAGCTGACTTGTAATTAGCAGCCATCCCTGCTGAAAGTGCCATGCAGTGGGTCTGCCTGAGCCCTCACAGGGGAAAGTGTGTGTATTTACTGTATTCATCTAAGCAGCCGACCGTGGCTGGGCTCATTATACAGAGTCGAGCTACTGGTGCCATTGTTGCAACCATGGAGGGGGTGGGGGTGCTTGGGTGCGTGCTGCGCCAATTCAGCTCAAATGAAGAAAGATTACGTTGATTTATGCTGCGAGTATGTTATGGCGCGCTCACCACTAGCCACGAAAATAAAAATAAAAAAAATAAACCCAGCTGGGTGCTTATCTAGTGTCCAGAGAGAAAAACAGCAGTAATTGCTACAGTTTAAATGGGCCCTGTGAAGTTAATTCAGCAGTGTCTTCATGTCATTTTTTGTAATATTGCCGTGTAAAACGAGGCATTCATTTGGTTTAGTGTTTGAAGAGATGACTAGGGGAAAAAAAAAAAGAATGAGGCATCCAAGCTGTTTAACCCCGCCCCCCTCCAATTAGCCGGGAAAGTCATTTGATTTTTGGATGCTGAGCCCCAGACCAACAGATAGAAAGCACACGTCCCTCAACTCTCATTATTCCACTGCCTAATTTTCTGACATAGCTCGCAGAATCTCCCTAGATGTAACGCGGCGGTTAATTACTGCTGAAGGACGGAGCGTGAGTGAGCCGTGGGGGCTGGAGAGTCCAAAGAACCGACTGGACTCAAGTGAATCTGAATGGAATGAATCCTTGACCATGAATTAAAAAAAAATAAAAGAGAAATACAAAAAAAGAGGCTTGTTGTGTGGGAGAGTATGTTAATCAGGTTTTTCAAAATAAGAGCATGTCCCTTAAAGTTACCTCTGATTTCACATTGATAGTCACTGAGGATTTTCTAATTCTTCCACCGTTTAAATGAGCAGTGCCATCTCTTTACACCTGATGTCAGGAAATGTAATTCTTCCTTCTGATTCGGAAGTCTTCTTCCTCTTTTCTGACACTTACAGTACATGACACCACACATCAAAGTGAAATGAAGACACCTCTCTGCTCGACTCCCTCAAAAAAAAAAAAAAAAACAACAACCCAGAATTCATCTTGTGATTCCATCAAGGTGACATTGCTAAAAGGGAAAAGATCCATTTTCATCTCAGCTTTGTAGTAAAGTCTTGAGAGCCGAGCACTCGGCTCGGGAAACATGCCGTTTCATTATTTAAATCACAGGAATGGATGGAAAGTGTAAAAGAGTGGGGCAAGGAGACCTCTGGCTCAAAGTTTCTGAAAAGCTCATAAAAATAAGAAACCACCAAAAAAATCATATTTTTCTCATCCAATGAGAACCTAGACTTTCTACTTCACAAAAACAGCAGCTATTCACAAGCCAATGGACAGCACATAACCCCATGTAATTGTATTATTGTTTTAATAGGTTTTATTTTAACTAAACAACAGTGCAGGGTGGTAGTTAAAGTCACTTTATTATTAATAAAGGTTGAAATAAAGTTGCAACTCAGCAGATCAAAACTGAGCAAATGAAGTTACCCACATAAAAAAGCAAAAGAATCAGAATCAAAAGTACTTCAATGATCCCACATGTGGGAAATGTGTGCATTACCATAGCAGTAATCATTAGAGAAAACAGAATGTTATAAAAACAATAACATAAAAAAACAAAAATGTAGCAGAAATGTAAACAAATGAAATAATAATATAATTTAAGTATAATTTAAAGACTATTTACAAACAGGTAAACGAGTAACAATGTGCAAAATGTGCAAAAGTCATCTGTGAGTGATTGTAGAGTTGAATTGTGTTGGGTAGGAAGGATTTCCAGTATCTGGCAGTTTTTAAACGGAGCTGTCTGAGCTTAGATTCAGTTATATTCATTGACTGTTAATAATAGCTGGACTGGACAGGGACTTCCTCCAAACAGGAAGTGCCTGCAGGCTTCAAGAAACGTGCAGTTTTGTGTCTTTAAATGTTCACAAATTGTCCAGAAGAGAGGAAAACCACACACTACGTGGGATAACTGTAACTCCAGTCAAATTCTCTAAATTCTGCAAATTGTTAAAGCTGCATTTTGTAGGTAAAATGATGAGCATGCAATGAGCAAATGGTGGAAGAAATATTTTCCCTTTAACATTTATAGTTGACAAGCTGTAGTTTGCAGACCCACTCCAATGAAAATCATGGTTTTGGTGGTTTTAACATGTTCTGGCATTTTACTCATAATGGAGGACATATATTAAGAAAATTAAGCTTAAAATTGAGTTCAAATGGTGACTGTAGAGCAGAGAAAAAAGAAAGCTGTAGCTGTGACGTAGGTGCTACAAATCCCTGCTCCGCTCCATTCCAATACTTGCAGACATATATAGATCCATGTACGTCTTTATTTTCCTCATCCAACCTGACATCTCACTCAAAACTGTGCAGCTGGATAGCTTTAATATTGCTCGTGATTTTTTGGTGCACTGGTAATGTTAGGATGGGTGTGAGGGACTGTAAACTAGCAGGAGAGCGGATAAACAGAACTTTGCGGCTCTGCAGAAACTATGTCCTAGAAAATCACACCGTTCTTTGTAACTTTAGAGAAAAACAGCATAATTGTAATTAAAAGTCCACTGCAAATGCTTTGAAAATAGATCAAAATATGATCGGAGAGGGACCTTAAAGGCAGAACATACATGTGTTTTTCCACAACAGACTAAAATCTTTGTATATTTTATTATGTATTTATTCTATTGACAGGGACATTGCTGCCAATGCAATTCAATTCAATTTCATTTATATAGCTCAAATTCACAACAAGTCGTCTCAGTGGGCTTCGTAAGTCTTGTAAGGTAAACAATCAGCAGAGTTACTATAGCTAGAAAGCTATTTTTCATCTGCTGTCCCTGGACTGATGGTAAAACTGCCTCCCTAAAAAACATAAAATTAATTGATTAAGGTGAAAAACCTTAATTGACCATAGCCATCTCTTGGAGATGCTTTCTACCAGATTTCTTTCTGTGGTTTTATGTAAAAAAAAACTAAAACAAAGACAATCCAAAATAAACAATCAGTCCTCCCTGCAACCTAAATGTAGATAATTTTATAGATATATGAACACAGCGTTAGATTATGCAAGTTGATATTGTTTGAGATTTTTAGTAGGTATATTCAGGATCAAAAAACAAAGACGGTCCAAATGTATTCAAAAACACATCAAATGACTAGTTTCTACACTGGTGGTGCAGTTTATCTACACTTTCAGCTTTGGTTTCTTCCCTACTGATTTCTGGGTTTAAACTGGCTAATTATTCTTCCGTTTTCTCAGGCGAATACGGGTGAAAAATAACTTTCTAATGATATATGACACAATGTTATAATCTCAGGAGAACGCTGCCTTGTTATCATTGTGGATATTTTAAGAAGAGAGTTCACCCAATTGTTGTTTGGGGTAATTTGGTGCATCTAGTAGTTCCATCTTGATGGGAGTTTAGCCTGAATAGTTTTTGCTGTTTTCCCCTATAATTTAATTGATGCTCTGTAACACACTTTTTGGTTTGTTTATTGCTTCTAATCAGAGTACCCTACAGGGAGTTAACCTATATTGCAAAACATACTTGATTAGTTGCTTTTACACACATATGAACTTAAGAGACGGCCCATTCACAAACCCAACAGTTTCTTATGAAGCTATAAGAGCTTGAGCTCTTCTGGGAGGTCTTTCTAGAAGTGTGTTCATGGGAATCTTTGAGCTTTCTTTCATTAGTACATTTGTGAGTTGAGTCATAAATGACCTGACCACAGTCTTTACTGTAAAACCACCCAGGTGCTCCTAGATTCACCCAGCATATGTATGAAGTACCAATTAGTGAAGAACTCAAGAGCACAAGCTACTAATGAAAACCATAATATATGTCAAAAATGAATTTACAAATCTTAACGTGTACAGTAGATGGGGCCCTTCAGGGGTCAAATTTACAATCAGCAACTAAAACAAAATCAAATCATCTAGCAAGACCTAGGATGTGTCCAAATTCCTTCACTATTCATTTCTTAGTATAGTGTACACTATATAGTGTACTAAGTATTGTTCTAGTTTTTTTTTTCTTTTTTTTTTAGCTATACGTGTTTTTTTTTTTTTAAGAAAAAGATTTACTTGACTTAGGGAAACAGGAAACTTTTATTAGAATCTTTAAGATAATTTTTTTTAAATGTTTACTTTTCCAAGACTAAATTTTGTCTTAGAAAGGTATGACATCACAAATTACTTTAAGAAATCTTACTGATGCAAATTCCATTAGTTCCATTAGCAGAATTTTTTTTCACTTCAAACATGAGAAGAAAAGAAATTCGTAATTTTTTTTTTTTTTTTTTTTTTTTTTTACTTATTTGGTACGAACATTTTTTTTCCCCACAGAGAGTTCTGTGCAATAAGCACCTCTGCATCTGCTGCTATGTCATTTTAGAAGCTTGGAAATTTAACAGTGGGATTTTGACAGAGGATTACCCCCCATGGTTTAAGGTGCAGTTCCATCCCCCTATAAGCTTTCATTTTATTATTGTTTTTAAATACAGCATGAAAGAAAATCCATGAAGCAAACAGGCCCTCCTTGAATCCTGACTGCTTAACCATCTAAAAAATTGGTTGGGAAATCATCAATTCATGCCAGTTTTTTCCGGTGGACAGACTGGGTTCAGGAGGTCAATGAATCTCCTCTGCAGGAAAATCAACCCCCTGACCTTGTATTCTCTGGCCTTTTCACCCTGAAATAAGAGTCCTCGGCAGATAACATGATCACATTTGAGTAGAACCTACATAACATATCTCTTGTTATTGAGCCATAAAAATATCCTGTTAATTTAGCCGATCATGACCCCCGTCCACATGCAAAGGTTTGGGAGTTGGAATGGCTGACAAGCCGGTGAAGACCGTATACGAACATTATGTGAGTGAGCACTGGGAAAGGTGAGCTTGAAGGTTACTAGTTTTCAATATCTATGAGAGGCCTGTCCATTTATGTTATATGGAGTTTTCCATATGGAGCCCATTTGCTTCCTGTTCGCGTGTACATTTTATCTGATTTACTAGGATGTGACTGTGATATGGCATCTATTCATCTGTGTTTAACATCTATGGGGCCACAGGTTCATCTGTTTTCCCATGTTCCCACAGGAGCTTATTAATCGTTGTGGCTAACATAACCACACGGAAATGTACATGGCAATTATGGAACGTTGGAGGTAATCCTAAATCATCTCCTATTAAATCCTTAAAGAATTGGCTTTCAACAAGGCATTTGTTGGACCTTCCAAAACATTTTTCTGTTTCCCATGTGTAGGGTAAAAATAATAAAATATTTGAAGCAAAGTTATTTTATTAGCTTTAAAAACGTTCAAAATGGCCAAAACAAAATGTAAGATAGAGACAACTTACCAAGTGCTGCCTTAGTTCTTCTGGTTGTTTGCTGCAGGTGGTCTGCAACCTGCTGATTTGGAGATACATGCCCGTTTACCCCTCCATTGTGGCTCTCTGGTTAAAGAAAAATAACAAGCTTTCAATTTTAAAGAAGTATCAGTAAATTAAAAAGTAAATAGGCTAAATAGCAAAGTAAAAAAAAGTAAAGTGAATAAACAAACTTTTTTCAACTCTTTCACAAACAGATCCAAGCGTTAATCAGTGAGGCTCTTGACTACAGTACCCATAATGCTTCAACAATCCATCAAGCGGTTTGTTTTTGTAGTTTACCAAAGTCAAACTAGAACATGTAAACAGATTTTTTTGCTCTGTGTACCACAGAAAATCAGTCTACTTGAGATTATCTGGCACATTTTCTATTTTTGAACACACCCCATATGTTTGCATTTACTCAATGTAAATAAATAGTTTAGCATCACTTTGGTGTCCTGCTTTGATTTAAATTATACTAAAGTTAAAAAAAACAAAGACATGGCATAGCTACATTTAAAAGGGCAAATTATATTTTTTTTTATTATTGCAGTGAGGACAAACACATAAAATCAATGATAGCAGGGATTAGCAGGTAGTCTGACTTTTCAACAAAGAATGTGTCTTAAAATCTTGCATTGGCACGAAATATGGAGAATGAAAACTGCCAAATACAAATAGGAAATAAAGGTTCTCATTGATAAATGACAAACAAAATAAATGTACTAATTTTAAAATTACCAACATACAAAATAATAAATAAAGAAGTGTATAAATGGTTATATTTCCATTTATACTCAAAGTAGTGTTCACATTTATTATTTATAAATGGGTACATTTATTTCTTATTTGTATTTTGCAGTTTTGTTTTTACATAATGTTGATGTTTTGCAAGGTTCCGTCTCAGCCGACAGTTTCTTCTGCTCTCAAAAAGTATCAAAAAGTATTGGAGGTGGTGCAGCGTCCACATCCCAAGATGTTCCTGACATCACTGAAGATGTGATTTCAGGTAATTCAATAGCTTGTAAAGTCATTTAAAAAACAGTGTCTGCAGAACCACCCCTTTTTTTCATAAACAGCAGCTAAGTCCCCCAGTTGTTCATAATTAAATAAATAAATATAATTTTGAGCAAATACACAATCTAACAATAAATCTCTCATAATTATATAAACAGATCATGAAATTGTTAAAAACCTTCACACAGATTTTAAATGAGCCAGTAAACTATTATTAGTATTCTGCTGTAGTTATTTTATTAACTTCATCATTAATTATTGTATAATAATTCTTGTTTTTTAGCTGCAGACGAATCTCCTGTTACCACATCTTCTGTTGAAAGGGAAAACGTTGATGCTGCTGGTAAGTTCAAATCCACCCAATATGAAACCTACATCAAAATTATTGTTTCATTATTACTTAAAAGAAAGTCATACATTTGCACACACACACAACAGTGAAGCCAATTCTTTCTAACATTCTGCTTTCAGCATCACAGCAACTGTTATGTAGATTTGATTTGACTCTTTGACTTTTCACTGTTTGCTTTTGTTGAAGTTATGTCTCTTCTGTTCCAGAGGCTCCAACAGAGGCGTGAATGGAGGAGGAGCCTACTGGATCCAAAATTCCCCACACCTCAAATCCATTTGGTCCAGCTGAATGGCCAACCACACTTTCTGATCCAGTAAGAATGGATTTGGTGCAAAGAGGTCCTCTTCAGACTGAGAAAGACTCTGATTTTCCAAAATCCCCATCATTGAGCTGTTGTGTTCTTTATTTTGGATTGTTTTATCGTTATTTGATTGTCTATTAAGTTGCTGTTTTTAATAAGTTGGAGTTTTGGGAATGTCATTTGTTGAGTTCATAATGTTACATTAAAAAATATATATCTATTTATACATTTGTCATTCTTATTTTTTTCTTTTCGCTTTTAAAATTGGTTTGGCACCACTAAATGTGCATCCAACATGCAGGCAACATACTGTGTTCAATTCTTCAGCAGGAACAATAATACATTCACAAAATGTAGTAATAGAGAGATCTCATTTATATTACAACAAAAGTTGTGTTTTGTTGGTGCTGCCCATCAGTTAGAGGGCCCACAAATTAAATTTCGCTTAGGGCCCCCAGAAGATCAGGGCCGGCCCTGCATGTAAGCCAACTCTGACTTAATGTAATGAACTGTTTTTTTCACACTTGCCTCGATAATGTGAAGGAACAAAACAATAACAGAGGATAAACCAACAGAAGTCAACAGAAATCCGAAAAAAGGGCCAACGTAAAGCTTCGGGAAAAACCAACATAGGCAAAAACAGAAGGAAAAAACACACCTGCCTTTCTTTACACACAAAAAAGTAGAAACCTAATAATACTTTTAATAATACCAACAAGAGTTTCAAAGACTAGTTAAAAGTTCCAAACCAGGAACTCACACAGAAAAAGACTCCCCCGTCCAGTTTGGGCTGTCAGGGATGGTATGGTCCACTTGGTCTTGATTAGGCCAGAAATCCCCTTTACTTGGTGGAGAAAGACCCCCATCTGTAAGAAACACGAAAACAAACGGTTACACATCTGAACATCTGGGACATCGACCATATTCGTTTTTCATTAATGATCTATCACAGGTCATTTAAAATTGCAATAATAAAAAAAACATTAATATCAAAGGAGACTTTTTAAGAGAAAGTTAAATACATCTTGTGTAGAGCGGAAAAAAATTCCCAACATTTTATTTTTTTCCAGTAATGATATACATAACATAATGAAGTAAAAATTATATATAAATATATTGAGAAAAGCCTTTGATGTTTAATAACAAAGTTTCTAAAAAGTATAAATAGAAGTCACAGGAGATGCAACGCGGCATCTCATTTCTGCTTTCTAGGTAAAAGACAGAGAAGTTCCTAAAAATATCAGCATCTGATGTTTGCAAAAGCTTTTAAAAATAAGAGCCTGTTTGTCCTAAAACTCACATCCTTTGAGATTTGATTATTTGAAAAGTATCATTTTTTGTATTTGAAAGGCTTTATTAAGTACTTTGTTTTTTGGACACTCATAATTTTCTTTATTCTGGTCAACAATATTTCATTAAAAAAGAATCAGAGGGGGTTTTTTTTATTAACTTTTTTAAACTAATATTTATGTTTCCTTACAGGGTTTGTATTATTGAAAGTGCTACATATGAAAGAGTTTTAAAAAAGATCAATAGTTTAGACAAAAGCTGACAATGTATGAAGGGACCCAAACCATGGGTGGAGGGAAAGAGTGAGAATGTAAAAACTGATCAAGATTTTTCAAAATATGAGTTTGGTGGTTGATATTCAAGGTATTTTAAAATAAAAGTGCACTGTAGTCTTTAGTGGTTGCAAACTCTTTCAGCTGTGCAAAGAAAATATTCTTGGTTCAGGCTGCAGGGGACTCATAAAATAAAAATATACAAATTACACCTACTTACCGTCTCGTTTACATGAAAATTTGTTTATTTTGTAACATTGAAAAAGAAAAAAGTTAATTAATTTTGTAAACATTTATCTGAATTGTAAATTCCTGACTTACTAATTCTGCTTATTGTGCTTAGAAGTTGGATAACAAGGAAAATACACTGTCTGATAAAAGCTGGGGGACACCAGCTCAACTGAATTAAATGTGTGGGGGAGCTGGGGCATGTCCGCATGTATGCTCGTGCTAAAGAAGAAATGGTCTTCCTCAAGTCTCAGTTTTACTTTACTAATTCCTAAATTGAATTGAACTTTGCAAAACTAACGGCATCACCGGCTGTAGTGACTGAAAAATAGAGTCCAGGTTACAGGGTCACGCAGGGGTTAAGTATGGGGGGAAATAGGTGAGATGCAGGTGTATCACATGGATTTATCATGTCTTCCATCCCCTTATCGGGTGTGTTCAGCCAATAAGGAGCTCTTTAGACACTCTAGTGGCCCTCGAGGCCTAGAGTTTGACACCTGTGGTAGAGTGTGGTGTGAGGACACTGCATCACCCGTGCATCATAAGTGTGTGTAATTTACATTGTACTCACAAAAACCTCTTGATACCACACGCATAAGAACCGTATGTTCAATTTTCATGACATCCGTTGAGGTGACCTACGACACGGCGGTCCCCTTAAGATCCTTCACGGTTGTTCTACGGGACGGCCCAAAAGCACACAGCAGCAACCCTACGGGTCAACCCCCCCATACAGGGGCATGGGACTAAGGCTTAGGGTAAAGCTTGATTTTATGGCATTACTTTGCAAAATGTTTACATTGCAGCTGATATGCAGTCAGGTGTCAGACTCTATTGTCAGGGTGTGACAGCAAAGCTGTGATTTTACTTGATCTTAATTCTCCTTTTGTCAACACTCTCACCCACACCCGACCCAACTGCAATTGTGACCATTAGGAGCATTCGGCTAACTGTTTTTTGTCAGCAGAAGGACTGCGTCCCTTTTAAAGGGATAATATTCTCTTTTGGAGATCTTGATCTTCAATGTCACGAGATAATTTATTACCATGATGTAATCTCCACTACAAAGCACACCAGGGAAGTTAATTCAACATCCTGAGGCCACCTTCTCACAGCCCCTGTGGTTGTGCAGCAGCTAATTAGAGGCAAAGTAGCAAATTTGGATCAACTTTATGAAATCAGGGGCAAGCAAAGGACTTTTATATCATCTTTGACATTGTCAAAGTCTGCTTCGGTGTTCCGTCTTCCTATATTGATTTTAATCTCCTTGTTTGATACTAAATTTTGTATTTCGTCTAATTTAAAATCTTGTCTTTAATCTTTTTGGTAAATTTCTATTTAGGGTTTTACTCTGTGGCCAATGCTGTGTCCACGCTAAATTAAGTTTAGGGATTTCTGCTTTTAGTGTTCATGTCCACCACACTAACTCAGTTAAACTGGTGTCCCTCACACAAACATGTCACACAGATTTTTCAGATAGAGTGTGGTGCAAGGGCTTACTATGGCAGCATCACCCGTCACCAAAAGTGTATTCAACTTCTACAATCCTCATCAATACTTCACTACACACTTACCACATGCACAACAATGGTAGGATCCATTTTCATGACGTTCCTTTAGGTGTCTGTATGAGCCTCAAGGTAACTGCAAGATAAGTCTGCATTCCCTGTAAAGCTACGTTCATGCCCACCTCAGCCACACACGCTCAAGTGGACTCTTGTCTATGTAAACGCATGTAAATGTGAACTCTCACATTCATGCATCTTCAACGCACATTTTTAAGACTGTTTTTGGGTTCTGCATACAAAAAATATTTACCCGGGTTAAACTTTAACCATTCAGGGACTCAGATTTGGTAGTCATGTATAGATGGCGTCCCTTTAAATTCAAGTAAGTGCCATTTTAGAAATTAATCATGAAGGAGAAATTAATAACTGCAGCTTGTACCTGACCAAAATTATATGACACCAATCGGAATTGAGCTCATTCATTCATCTTTTGATTTTTTTTTTTTTATTTGAAATGGTTTATTTCAAGCAATCAAATAAGAATAATACACAAACACAAACATTTCAAGCATCAGTTGTACATTTATACAATGACGAATCAAACTTAGGATAATTAGACATATTAATAAATATTGCTTGAAAGGTAGTGGAAGGAAGCTTCTAATCCATTTGGTCCCTTTCGGGGTCACGGGGCAGCCGGTGCCTATCTAGGCCACTTGCAGGTGAAGGCAGGGTACTCCCTGGACAGGTCGCCACTCAAATGTACACCTAGGGATAATTTAGAGTAACCACTGAATGATGAAGCATGTTTTTGGATGGTGGGAGGAAACCAGAGTAACCCAGGGAAACCCACACATGCACGGGGAGAACATGCAAACTCCACACAGAAAGGTCCCCCGTTGGTGTTCTGGTTCAGGTCCCCCAGCCAGGACTCGAACCAGGGGCCTTCTTGCTGTGAGGCAAGAGCGTTAACCACCGTGCCACCGTGTAGCCCAAAAAAAAATAATGGAGGAAATAATCATCTTGAAGGGGCTCGTCCAGGATTTGAACCCGGGCCCTCGAGTGAGAATCGGACCCCTAGACCAACATGCTTCACAAATTGAACTGTGAAAGAAAACGCCTGGAGCAACATTTGCATCACTTTGACATGTCCCATCAAGCCAATTTCAGGTAAATGTGCTAGTATCGGGTTGGGAACGTACATCATATGCCTGGTGTGAACGTAGCATAACAGACAAATGCTCTCTCAACGACCCTCCACGGACCCGGACAACCCCAAAAACCTGCAGAACGGGTCCATGTGCCTATGGCATAATCCATGACTTCTATATAAAGTCCATTACCTCAAGCCCCTTACCCCCAAAGCATCCACAATTACACAAAATGTTACCAAGTACTGAAATCTTATTATTCCTCCAATCACTCTTAAAACTCGTCCATTTTATTGAAATTCATTTTATTTTTTCTGTCATTATCAAAGAAAATGGCAGCAAATCTGCTTTAAAGGAAGCAAACTCAATTGAATAGCTCAAAAAAAGCTGTCAGTCAAGCTGTCGCCTGTGCTTGGAATCTCCACAATCTCCTCTTTGCGGTCACATGGTGCTTTCAACTCCAGAGAATGCAGCCATTTATTATTTTATATGCAGCAAAGAAAGGTAAATTGAGGCTTGGAAAGCCTGTGGCGAGCTCAGCTGCTCAGTTTTTTTTGTTAAGATGCTTTCTGTGAGGCATTCTGTTTGCAATATTCAAGAAGGCCAAAACTCTAAATCCACTAAAAGAATACAAACGTCTCACACAATCTGTCACATCAGGACTCCCATTTCTTAAAATTACAAGCTATTTATCACTGAAGAGCATCAGACTTTGGTGGTTATGAACAGGGAAAAAAAAAGACAAAGAAAATATGAAAGCAGTTGCCCACAAAGGTTATTTACTGAGCTCATATTGATGGTTTTATATTGAAGCGACTTTAGGTGGTTTTCCTCCGAAATGTCACTTGGATTGTCTTGTTGGTACATAGAGTGGACATTCATACAACTACTAGACTGAAAAGCTCCCCAAATCCTCCCATCATAAACTCTGCAGGCCTTTATGAAGGCATTTCTGCTGCTGACAAAGTGTGCTGCCTCTTCCCAGTCCGCCTGCTGCTTTCAGCTTTAACAGCCAGTGTGTTTTGGGAGCCTCGGCATTAGCGGTTAACACCTGATGGAATCTAATTAATGAGGGAGCGCAGTATTTAATCACATCTCATGAGTTCACACTGCACCCTGTACTTCATTTATTAAAAGTATTATGACTTTAAATAAAACCATCATTCACTGTCATGACTCGGGCATTTTGAGCGCGCTGAAGGTCTAATCTTATAATGCACTGAGTTTTCAGAGGAAGCAGCGTTTTAAATTTGAGCTGAGGCCAGATTACTTTGATATGCACCAGCATCCACAAGGTAAACCTGCTTTAGAAGTAAAAGCTCTTTTGGAAGATGTTGACTTTGTCATTCAAGCTTTTATACCACAAAGCCCCCCAAAATGTTCTCTTTACGCAGCATCTTGACCGTTTGAGTTGGTCAAGGTCACATCTGTGAGGTAAAACATGGAGCTAATCCAATAATCCTGAATTATCGTCCGGAGCAGTGACAGAGGAGCAGCAAAAACAAGTGGCACTTTTATTTTTGCATATTATTTTGCT
This sequence comes from Oryzias curvinotus, assembly GCA_023969325.1. Lineage (NCBI taxonomy): Eukaryota > Metazoa > Chordata > Actinopteri > Beloniformes > Adrianichthyidae > Oryzias > Oryzias curvinotus. The sequence goes on along the minus strand of CM043719.1, from coordinate 36,135,835 downwards.
CACGATCTGCTTTTCACATAAAAAGTATAACAAAGAGGTATTATAAGGGTTGATTAAATAAAAATGTTGTGCAAATTTGTCTTAAATACAAAAACTGTTAGCATTTTATCTTACTGGTACACAAGAGAATACACATTTTGATTTACATACTATTTATTTTTTACCTTATAATCCTCCTTGTAACAATATTCCCCTAGGTTTTTGGATGAAAGGACTGCCAGCCCCACAGTGCATATACACATATAGGGTGGGCTTTGTCCAAATTCCTTCACTATTCACTACTTCATGCATTAAATTAGACGTCCGTCATTTCCTACGTCTACGTCCGCTAAAACATTCCGAGTTTCTCTTGAGATATTGATAACGACAATAACCTCTTAAAATCGTTACGATAATCAAAATGTTTATTTTAATGTTTTGAAAATGAAAGACGAATAATCGGGACTGCGCTGTGCAAATTCACACCGCTTAGATCTGTGCGTGTTGCAGGGCAGGTTTTGCAAATGGGGGATGTCATATTTACCGTTTAAAAAGAATAAGCTTGTGTCTTGGTAGGACTTGCTAGTCCTGCACTTTTTTTATCCTAAAAATACACTTATATTTAAATACATGACATTGTGGTCAAGTAAAAGATTAAATTACAACTATAACGCTGGCTTTATAAAGTTTTCCTAATATAAAAGACTAATTTCAGTAATAACTTGACACCCCTACCTTTAATAGCAGGTAAAATGTGGGTGGGATTATATAAGTTCACTTCCTTCCACTCCCTTTAAAGCAATATTTATTGATATGTCTAATTAGCCTAAGTTTGATTAGGTACTGTATGAATGTATAACTGATGATTGTATTGCTTTTGTGTATTATTTCTATTTAATTGCTTGAAATAAACCATTTCAAAATCAAATCAAAATAGTAAACAAAAAAACACGGAACTCTCGCAATAAAACAGTAATTTCAGTCAATACCATTATATTGACTGTAACTTCTTGTTGCCCTTTAGTGAAGTCTGCAGTTTAATGTTATAACTTTAGTGAAGTCATCTCAGATTTATTATTGTTAAGTGTTCTATAGACATAGTTCTGTTTCCTCTTGTAAAGACTAATAGTCAGGATTTCTAACTTTCTGCATCAACCAGACTTTCAGATATGCAGCTGTGCATGCCAATTATGAACTCATTTTAATAAATTCTCTTCACACTAGAAAACTGCCTCTAACTATCTGGTAACCATGGCGATGTGGGACCTGCCCATTCTCTTTCCCACAGATCGTTCTGGACTCTGTCTCAAGCAGACCCTCTTTCTGACCAAAACATAGTGGTTTCTTTAATGGACTATTGGTTAAGGAATTGAACTTGACTAATGCTCGAGTTGCTTTAAAAACTGCAAACACTTAACTCAGCCGGTCTATGTTTCTTTATGGAGTGAAAGAAGAGGATGAGGTGGATAACATCCCAAAGTTGTTCTGTTTGAACAGCATTTCAATTCAAAGCAACAATCTCATGCTATACTTACCTAAGTGTGTCTGTTCAGCTCTTCCTCTCTGAATATTCCCATTTATCCTTCGTCTTTGATGCTACTGTGATGAAGATGTGACCCTGTGATCTCTTTAGGTCTGTTCTCTGTGTCACATCACATCTGTCACACCTGACGTCTGTTTGCATGCACCACAGCTGCTTCCTGTTTGTCAATTATCCCAGATTTTGTAGAAAATTCTTCTTTTCACTTAGTTTTTCTTATACGTTTTGTCTGCATATCTGTCCTCCACCAACTGCAAACCCCGGCAACAACATTAGCTTCTGCTAAAACCCTTAAAATAAGTATAAACATTTCAGCTAAAAGAAACAGATTAAAAAATATCAAAAGCTTTATCTCCTCTACTTTGCTTCAAATGAAACCTCTGCTGCTTGCACCTCATATTTGAGAGCATTGTAATATTTTTTTTATTGATTTTACATTTTTTACATGTTTTTCTTTCAGCTCAGCAAGTATGAGTAACATTTGATTGGAGGTACATTTAAAGACAGACTGCAGTCATAATATGCGACCACTAATTATATCCAGTCGGCTGGTTGCATGATTAAATTTGATTAGTCAAAGAAGCTCTGGATTTATCATCTTCCTGTACCAGATGTTTAACAGTTGCAGCTACAGCGGTTTCATCGCAGGAGTGATGCAACGGACAGCCGTGCCTGTGTCTTTCTCTGCTGCTGCGGCGCAGATGTACACGCTGACTCCAGGAGTTAGTCTGATCAGTGGCGCATGTTAATCAAACGTGGCACCAGCTACAGCTGTTGATAGCCATCAGCTACATCTAAAAGCAAACACTTTCAAATTGCCTGGATAACTATCTAAATCCCTTGAAGATCCACTCTGATGAAAAATGTGTTTTTTAGCTTCTTTTTGTAGCATTTTTCTGATGATGGGGGACATACATCCAGAATATTTGGCTTGGAATTGTATTTCTGAGTATTTCTTTATTCAAATCGTTGTGAATTAAGAAAAATGCAGTTTGAGAAGGGCGTAGAAAATGCATTGGACCGGCCACAAGCTCCCTGCTCTGCTCCGTTCTGATGCATCCACTCGCAGGCAAATAGATCCATGTACGTCTTGGTTTTCATCTTCCTCAGTCCTACTAATGTCACTCTGCAAAAAACCAAGAGCTAAAAAACAACAGTCGTTTGATTTTGTCTAAGAAGAAGCATACCTTATTTTTCGCAGTATTAGTCACATTTGTATCTACATTGCTTATCCATGGATGCAACTTATACTCAGGTGCAACTTATATGTGATTTTTTTTGTAAATAAATAAATAAAAAAAATAAATAATAATAAAAAATAAATAACCACCAGGGGGTCTCATAGGCGTGTGTGTATCAGTATTTGCTGACAGCAACACAGAAGTCGTACGCTGGGCGAGCCAGAATTGTTTCAAAGCGTCACAGAGGATGAAGAATTCAATGGACTTAGTGATTTCAAGTGATATAAAGGGTTTAGTTGACTTCTTAGCATTATTTTTAATACTGTGGTTTTCTGAATTATTGTTCAAATGTTGGGATACTAAATTCTTCTTATGTTTCATGAAGCCAAAAACTGTTACGATAATAAAGCGTGCATATATTTTATCTATTATTATCTATTTGCTTTTCAAAAAGATGAATTCTTCTTTAAAAAGCGACTTTAAAAAGTCATGCTACAAAAAAAAGTCATTATTTACATTTAAATGTAGCTTCTTAGGCCAGCCCTAAGTCGCTTCAGCTCCTCCTTAAAAAAACATTTTCGGACACCACTACAGTTTCAAAAACCCCTACAATTGGAGAGATAGAGGTAAGGGAAGCAATTCTGATTCGGATATTGGCTTGGAATGTTTGAAGATAAGACCAAGATAAGATAACCGTCATTGCACAGTGACACTTGGTACAAAGTACAATGAAATTGCGACACGTTCCCACATCAGTGCATTTAGAGAGAGAAAAAAGGGAGGACAAAAGAAATAACCAGTTAAAAAACAATTGTTACAAATGACCTGGTGTTAATGTTTTGCGTTAATTGGGGTTATTGCCCATTGTAAAATGTAGAATGTAGAATGCGGATTGTCAGAATTTCAAGTCATCGTTTTCTCCCAAAAATCAATATTAAAAATTCTTAAATATGATCAAAAGTTGTAAAATCACAATGTTTATTAGTCATGATTATTTGACACTAAATAATAACTATGCACATCTGTGGCCAAACATGGCAAAAGAAATACACTGGGAATGCGGCCGAGTGTTTGGCTCTAATTGAAGAAAAATGACCAAAACTAATCAAAACAAATGCCATGCATTAGATAGCCGTGCTCAGGCCCTGGCAAGCCTGTAGACTGTTTCAACCCAATGAGTTCCTCATTCCTGTTACAACCAGGCGGAACAGTAAAAACACCCGCAGACAGGGCCAGATACATCTGGCCACAGTCCAAAGCAAAACAGTTTAAAAGAACGCAGATTTGATCACTCTTCCTAAGCACGGTTCGCCCATTAATTTAATTTTTATCACTATTAGTCAGATGTGGTGTTTCAGCCCATAAGTTTACCAATGTTAAAACTAAGAATTGGTCATTCATTCCTAATGAACCCTTGGTGACTCTGAGTCCTTTTTAGTGCACACTCTTAAAAATGAAGCTGATTAAGAGTGGTGGTAGGAGGCACTTCCTGCAGCATGACTTTCTGCCTGCACAGCCTATTCTTTGATGTTGTTGTTTTTGTGTGTTGCACCTCCCCATCATTTGAATATCACACACACGAGGCTCCTACTTGGCCACTTGCTGCGCCTTTGTTGCCGTGATTAAAGCAGGTGTCGCGCAGGGTTGTGTTTGTTAATGACAGTTTGCATTTAAATAGCTGTCACTCGTCTGTCAAGGGGAAGGGAGGAGCGGGAAATGTTTGTTTCTGGGCCTCCAAGGTACTCAGAATGCATCTCTTTTACATAAGCTTAACCTAGCTTTGCAAATGAGCTGGCAAAGTTTTGCGGAAGAGTACCTGTAAAGACTCTCCTCTGATGTTGCCAAGTGATGAAAAGTCCAAACTTGAAAAAGGTGGCAGAGTGCAGACTGACCCAAATTCACAGTTCTGACTTTGTGTTAGTTTACAGTACCTAAATCTTTATTTGTGTGTGTGTGTGTGTGTGGTCCACAAAAACTACTTTCCGTTTAATTACTCCACAAATATTCTTTAACCGTTTTATCTGTCAATAACTGATGAAAGAAATTCAAAATTACACATTTTCATTGGATCCCAGCTGTGTTCAGATGTTGCTAATATGACCTACCCTCCAGTTAAACAAGCAATTAATATATTTATTGTTATTTGGGGTCAAGCTCTGCCCAGAAATCAATGAACTGTCCACAGGTTTTATCATTTGTAAGGTTTGAAAGAGCCCCAAAACAAGCGTTTCTATGCAGATTAGGAGATAAACAAGAGCCTTTGATGTCGTTTCTTTTTACTTAGTATTTTTTTAGACAAGCACGGCTTTGAAATAAGCCTTGTACACTCAAACTTTTTTTTGTCATTGCATGGGGCCTTTGTGCGACTGTTTGTGAAGCTAATCTGACCTTGTAACATGTCACTTCCAACATGGCACGTAAGGGAACTGCTGCGGTGACAGTGACAGGCTCCAGCAGCAGTGCAGGGTCAAATTAGCATATCATCAGAGGAGCCTGATAGTTTCAGTGTCAAATCAATGAACAGCAGCACTCTCCGAATGTTCCATCTAGTTTTACTGTAATTTAAAAGCTCCATCTTTTGTGTGTGTGTGTGTATTTTTTTTGTCATTTGCTTGATAAAAGAAACATTTTGCCAACCAAAGTCACAGTGCGGAAAAGCTGTTTTTCAGTTGTCTTCATCTCCCATACTTGTGTTTTTGCTTGTTCTGCCATTACCCACCAAACTGAGTAGCATGCATGCGAATGTGCCGCATTGTTCGAGGCTGAAATCCTCCATCCATTCACCCATTAACTTTGGTTTATCCGGCTTTGGGCAGTGACTGTTGAATATGGTCACATCATCTATTGGTTTTCATGTCTGAGTATTTCAAAGCTTCTCTTTTACTTACGAAGAGCACTGGCCTCCTCCAAAAAGGAGTAAACGGCAGGACAAACAAGGTCGACATTCGCGGAAGCACCTCCAGTCAGACCCAAGGCAAAAGAGGATTTTATGACCATTAGAAGAAAACAATATGTAAACACCATCAAACAAGCCACATTAACTTTACCTCACAAAGAATTTTTAAATGAGGCGGATTGTTGTTTTTCTGTTTTGGAGTTGAATAATTTGACACTGAAATGAATAAATACTGTAGTTACTTGTTAAATTTCATAAAAGCTTCAGTTCAGAAGTCAAGCTTCTAGGTTTCGGAAAAGCCACATGAGACATGAGCAACGACGCCCAGATCCATGTTTTCGTATTCATCCACTTATTTTGAATCTGAAGCCTTAGCATCGACTGCCCTTACAGGTGGTTGTGGGCAAAAAATGCTCAAGCAGGGTGACGCACGGAAAATATCAAGACCGCTCCGTAGACGCCTGCAGCGTCAAAACATTCCTCCACATTTTGTTCTAGACGCATGCTGCGTAAGAGTAAAGTAGGTGATACAAGTAAAGTAGGTGATTCTCCAGCTTTCTCCCACTGTCCAAAAATACGCTTCACCAAGGATCCTAATGAAGGATGGTCCGCTTCCATAAACACAAAACCAACGTATTCCAACTCCAGTGACATTGTGACCAAATGTCACAAATGTTCATAGTTAACCAAATGAAAACAGCTGCAGCCTTCAACAACCAACACCAAAACACCCAGGACCACGACACATAATGTCAACGTGTGTTTGTGTGGTTGTGTGACCCTGCGACAAATCGTAGACCTGTGTAGCCTACCTTTGCCTAACAGTTACTGGTATAGGCTCCAGCAACCCCCCGATCCTGTAAGGGATTCAGCGGGTTAGGAAAAAGGATGGTTAGATGTTATGACAGACTTGGAGGTATTTAGGGATGAATAATGTTTCAATTTCAAGCCAAATTTAAAGGATCCATCAATGCTTTCTTAGAAGCAAACTAGTTTTTTCTATTCTTTTGTTTTAGGGGGAATAATCTATCTAAATTTACAAGCATTTACCAACATCAGGTTACCTTCAGCCATTGAAGGGCTTCACAGTTTTTCATTTGAACTTCCAAAGCACTTTTATTTTGGAACGCCACATTCAAACCCACTAAATGTAGAGTGTAAATGGAGGCCTCTGTGTCTTCCATTAGCATAAATAGGGGTTTCCTTTCTGTCAGTGAAATGGAAGAATACTAAACCGGAATTATTGCAGAATTATTTAGCACTTTAGCATGAAAGTATACGAGCCTAATTTTTGTGCGACTGAACCTAAATATGTGTAAAGTCAGTTATTTGTTTAACAAATATGTTGTTGTTTTTTTGTCTGAATCTCAATCGATTTGTCAGCACTGGGAAATCAGGTTGCTCTTTCTAATCACTATTAATTATCTTAGCCTTTCAGGCGGGAGACTAGACATCAACTTTTCCACACTTTCATCAATAATCATCTCCCTAATTGGGTATTAGCATCAGTAAACAGTGTCTCCAATAGAAAATGAAATGCACCATCTGCGTCTGTCCTCATTGTTCTGATACGTATATCAGAAGTATTTATTTAAAAATAGTTGTATATCTTTCATGGTTTAAACTGTTAGTGACATATTTCCTTTATAAGTCCAAGTTTCCTTTGGCTTTGTTTTTTTGTTTTGTTTTTTTGCTAAATGTAAAGGAGAATAAGAATAAATCTACTCTGGTCAATATAGGACAAAAAAAAACAAAAAAACGTAACTACCCAAAATAAAGAGGGAAAGATTAGTTTTTTTGACTCAAAGTTATTGTTTTTTTTTGTTTTGATGTTGGACCCTCCACTGGAACCTGATTGACTCAAAAATGACTCCAGGTTTTCCATTCTTTTAGTGATCATGGCATTTATCTGCAATTGATTTGTCTGTGTGCAAATGACACACAGTCAACAACAAGCTGTGTTGTTCACTTTTCCATTTGAGATGATTCTAGAAACAAAGCGCTTTTCTTTTTGAGGATAATTGAAACAAATCACAATTTGTGCCGGTCTAATTTACAGAAGTCTCAATTCTGATTTAATTTTTAAAGGGCCGTGTCACACAGCACATTTTGCACATGTTGCACAGAGAAAAAACTAGTCATTGTGAATTTATGTAGACAAAATGGGAGAAAGGTTTTTGTTCTTTATGTGAAATATTCAAAGATCATGAATGAACCACATTAAAAACCATCTAAGGAGTACAAATAAACTGCGCACAGAACACGTAAACCCACGCTTCATCGAATTTCTTCACTTTGACATTCGGAGCAGAAGTCACATCTCATCAGCACCACGGTCAGCACCCGCTGCGGGGCCCCAGTGATGTTTTGTTTTAATCAGCCAGTCTGATTCCCCTGATCTGCACCAGTTCCAAGTCCACTGCTAGGGGCCTTACGGGGCCCACTGGGGGGGGGGGGACCCCACCAATATGGGGACCCTCGGCGGGAGCTGCAGCTGGTGAGATCAGCAAGAAGGGCCACCCTCTCGACTGCTGGAGGGGTGAAAGATTGGCCCATTTATATACCCATCACACAATATGCCAATCATCAAAGAACCGTGCATGATTTCGTGCCGCTTATATGCAATTTATTAGCGATTTGTGTGTAAATTACATAATGTCAATGTTATATGTGCACCGTATAAAATGTATAAATCTTTGGTACATTCCTGAAAAGTCTGAAAAGACATTCCTGAAAAGCCACGACTTTACGTACGCATCTCACAAAAAACATTAACATAATAGTTCTTGCTTATAAACTACGTAACATACGCGTAAACTGCATAATTCTCAACCAACCAAAAATTCTATTCAATTCAATTCAATTTTATTTTTATAGCCCAAAGTCACAACAACAGTCGTCTTGATGGGCTTCGAAGTGAAACATGAACTCAAAAGGATCATAAATACAAAGAGTTCAATAGGAAAATACTAAAATAAACTAACAAACTGACTAAGCTATACTGGCATCCCTGCCCTTAGACCCCCCTTCGTGGTTAGGAAAAACTCCTAAAAAAAAACGGATTCCAGAAAAAAAGAAGAAACCTCAGGGGTGCCCACATGAAGGAGGGATCCTCCCCCAGGACGGACAGGCGATGTACCAGAACTCTTAGAGAAGAATAAACTTATCTAACTCTACAACTAAATATTTAAAGTCCAGCAGACAAGCTTAATCCAGCCGTGGTTGGGGGGACAGTTAGGGGCGCGAGTCGAGCCGGAGACATGAACCACAGCCGAATTCTGAACAGCTCAAAACCATCGGCCGTAAACATCGATGGACATCGACGAATGACGAACGCAACAAACACTTATGAATAAAGTGTATCACGCATGCATCACGAAAGACCGAATTTTCACACTGGGACAATGCACAAGATGTATATGTACATACAAGTGACACTTTCTTTAAGCACTGATGATGTAGCTACGCTTTAAGGAATTTTTGAAAAAAGAAAGGTGGTTTTCAAGTAAATTGATGGAAATAAATAAAGTCTCTGACATACAAAGCCAAACTCTATAAGTTTTTTTTTTTTTTAAACGCATCCAGAAATCTTGGATAAAACCTCACGGAAGACCTGAGAGTTATGGTTTACTTTTGCACAAGGGAGATATCAAGGCCTCAGATAGCACATTAAGAAAAGCTGTGTAAGGTTTGGAATTTTCTCATTTACTTTGACCCTGTGCTTTAATTAATTTCTCTAAATCAAGTCAGTGTCTGCAGAGAATCAAACCCGTGATGTCATCCTTTTTAAAGGTCGGACCAAATGCAGGAAATAGTGCAAGCAAACAGACGCAAAGACACAAAAACAATCCTTCAAAAATAAAGGAAGGCTCCAAAGACATCAGGAAAACTGAAAAGAGGGTGTAAATTCAGACAAAAAAAGACAAAAGTGGATTAAACATCATAAATATTTGCTGACTGAAAGAAACACTTAGGTTTGGAGATGGAAGTGACGGCTAAATATAGATTATTTGGTTTGATGTTGCAGTTACTGTTCCTCTGTGTATCACCATGTTTATTTTAGTTCTAGATCCTTTCCATTTCCTAACAGGCTTTTTTGTCACGTTCAATTTTAGTGCTTTTTTTTTCTCTTCTTTCCATATTTTCAGGATTTTTTTGCATTATTCGGCTCTACATTTACTTACATAAAGCCCGCTGGGAACGTCTGCTTGACTCTGACCTTCTGCATTCACTGTAACCGAAATGTGAAAGAAAGATTGTATAAACACAGAACCAGAAATCTGCTGCAAACAAAAAAAGAATGTACAAAAACGACTTCCTGTGACATTTTTTTGCACAATTACTTACACTCAGTAAAAGAAGGAGATACGCCAACATTTGATGTCAAAACAAAAAGTCCTCAACTGAGCAACTTTGAGCTATTATGTTTTTCACAGATCAGTTCAAGAGCAGTTTTTCGGCCAAAAATACAGGATTATTTAAAGCCCCTGATGAAAATGCTGTTTTTAGAATATTCTTGAAGCATTTTTCTGATGATGGACCATATACACAGAAAATTGCTTTTCTGAGCATTTCTTTATTCAGATATTTGTGAATCAGAGACAGATGATATTGCATTTGAAAAACCTTATTTGTGACACAAAAAACACACTGGCCCCCCCTGCTCTATTCCATTCTGATTCCTCCAGATAGATTTTCTTTGGTTTTCCTCAAAGCTCTGCTGTGCACCCAAACACGTCCATCTATCTTCAGAATCCGCTGAATCTCTTTCAGAGTCACAGGGCTGCTGGAGCCTATCCCAGCTACTGTTGAGCAAAGATGGGGTTCACCCTGAACAGGTTGGCCTGTCATTGCAGGTCAGTGCCAGGCCACACAGTCACACCTAAGGATAATTTGGAACTATCAATTACGTTCCCTGTAATGTTTTAATTATTATTATGTCATTTTACGGCAACTTTGAAAAACCTGTTGTTTTCTAGGACATAGGTTCTGCAAAATTGCAGGAGTTTTTTAGAAATTCAACCCTTAGTTTTTTGGCTGGATTGTTGGCGTGGAAGTTATTCGCTGATATCTTTTCTAGCCCGTCATGACCACAACCTAACATTACCGGTGCAACAAAAATGGCGAGCAATGTTGGAGCTATCCAGCCGTGCAGTTTTGAGCCAGATACCAGCTCAAACGAGGAAAACAAAGACGTACATACATCTATTTGTCTGCAAGTGGATGCATCAGAGTGGGTCACATGTGTCACAAAAGAGAGCTTTGTTTCATCTACTCCTGATTGATCCAGATTTGAATAAAGAAATACTCAAGAATGCAGCTTTATTTTCAAATGTATGTCATTCATCATGAGAAAAAAGCTACAAGAGTTTGTTAAAAACATGTATTTCATTGGTGTGGGCCTTTTAAAAGGCTGTACTTTTTACTCTTGAACAGCAAAGAAATGCTAACAAGAACGTTTTTACAAGACTTCAGCCATTTTAAGCTATGGCAAAGGTTTTTCCCACTGGTAGACATGGCTCACAAAAACATCAATATCAGATCCCATTTAGGATTTCTAACTTTTATAAACTTGCAGTTTGAACTTTTATCAGCAACACCTTGCCTCGCATTGTAATTACCACGTCAAGTAATTGCTTTTGGTAAAATGACAGTTCTGTCCGCGGAGGCTGACAGCGTACATGTCAGAGCCAGACGACTTTAAATACTGGGCTTCCTTTTTACTTGACTCCTCTGAGCTCCTCCTTTGTCCTCCACCACAAACTGTATTTCCTGCCAAGAGGCGATCAGGACAATTTTTAGATTTTACTTAAATGATGACTGATCTGAAAAATACATTTCTGTAATAAGAAAAAAATAAGGAAAATGTTGCAGGGATTCCATCCATCCATCTTCAGAACTGAATGAATCCTTTTTGGGGGTCATGAGGTTGCTGGAGCCAACCTGTTGGACAAAGGCGGGGTACATCCTGAGCAGGTTGCCAGTCTGTTGTACAGCCAGGAGATTTCCCAGAAATTAGCTTAATCAGATAAATATGTAGAAAAGTAGCTACATTAATTCACAGCCCATCAAATGGTAGCATGTTACTGAAAACATGTATGCACCACAACTTTTCTTCAATTTATTGTGGTTTTTACACTTGGCAAATGCGTCCGCACCAGAGTTCTGGATGTGTCCTTTGTTTGGCAGGCATGATAGCTCCTTTGAATCTAGGTGTGGATCACACAAGCAAACCCTGGTCTGCTTAAAAACATTTTTTAAAAAGGCTCTCAGTTCACTTTAGTGCACACCAAAGAGCAAAATTGAATCAAAGAGAGAAAAATGACGTAAGCGACCTGAGTGGGAAAAAAGAAACAGCCCACAGCATGAACTCAAAGATGCATGAATCAAGAAAAGGTTGAAGAATGTCTCATCAGTAAACGTGATGCAGTGAAGAGGTAAAGGCGCTTCAGAATAGAATATACTCTGTAGTTTTCTTCTTGCTTTTCTCCTGTTGGTTTGTTCTCATTTTGTAGAGTATCTCCTCCAAATGTGCTGCTGATGTGCTGGTCTAATTTCGTCATTTTGGTTTGTTTCAGTCCCTGGTTTTGTCATGTGTTCTTCATCAATCATTATCAAGCTCTTTCATCTCATTTGTGTTCTGCTGCATAGCCGATATCCTCCTCCCATTCCGCATTTCCTTACTAGTTCATAATAGTTGGTTTGCTTGTTGCAGCAATGGTCAAGTTCTGTCAAGTTGATGTTTCTGACCCGACCACGTGTCTGTCTTGTCCTCCTCTCTTCAGTCAAGCTGTTGTGAGTTTTCTTATTGCTGACCAAATTTGCGTCCTCGACCACACTGTCCACCTAGTCTCTTCACGTTCCATGGTTCTCTTTTCACCTCTGCTGCGTCTACCATTGGACTACAAACTCTGACATTTTGAACTACAAGTTGTATGTATTTACTAATTTCTGCTTGAAGTACTGCTAACATTGCCCACTTCAGGAAAACAAAATATCTATGCCCACCATCTAAATTCATCAATAAATCTGTAGCAGTAACCTGCCTTGTCCTGAGTTGTTTCTGGGTTGTCTGTTTTCTTAGGGCTTAGGTCAGATAATTTATTTACTCTCATAATAGAAACTGTATTCCAGTGTCCAACATGAGCTGAAGAGTTTTCTTGAGGTACAATCGTACGTTCTGACCACACACAGCGGGGGACAGTTACGAGGACTAGCAGTCATGCTGTGAGTGGGTGTCACAGTAGGGGAGCCGTAGGGACCCCTTCCCCTCTGCCGGTTCGTCCAGTTCGCTTAGGACTGCCGGTAAACACGCCAAGCCAACCCAGAGGCCAATTAGACTGCAAGATCAGCCAAGGGAGAGGCATGCCGGAGAGGGGAGGGGGGCTTAATTTAAAGAGCAGACTCTGCAAGAGTTCAGCTGTACTAATGGCTAAAAAGAGCCTGGATCCTCAGGGAACGATTCAGGCTTTCATGCAACACAGGAGTTTTATTGTTTGAAAAAAAAAACATGCTGAAATAATGCAGTGTGCAGATTGGACATGGCCATGTGGTGTTTAAACACAAAAATAACAACCAAAAAGCACTGTTGGTGTATGTTACCCACAGATATGGCCAAAAATAATTTACCCCTACACTTCTGTAGTTGCAGTTATCCTGATATATGAGAGCAAAAGCCAGTAATGTGTAGGAACTGCAATAAACACAAGAGCTTGTTAAAGAAAAGACGGTTAATTAGCATTCCATGTTGTCCAAAGATAACTATTGCAGAGCACAGACTGGAAAAAAAAGCTATTTAGCTGCTCCAGTTGGCTCTCCAGTTGACCTGTGCCCTGGTTTCTTTGCGTGTACACATCATCTCCTGTGCTGTAACCCTGATGCCACAGTAGACCTCCTGTGTGGGTGATGCCTGTTTACAACTCACAAGATCTGCTTTCTGGGATTTTCTTCAGACCATTATTTCATTATCTTTGATCTCAGTCATTCAACTGCCCCAAAAGCCAAATGTGTTGTTAATTTTAAATGAAATGTACAGATACTAACTAAATCAATTTGTGGGGAAAAAAGAGAGTGCATCATCTGATTAATTCTGTGGTTTTGAGGGTTTCTTTTGGTTTTCAGCTTTCAGATGTGCGTTGACTTGATGCCAAGAAGAAAAGACAATAGCAAAGAGCTTATAGAAGCAATATTTACTCTGTCTCTATTGGAAGAGCTTAATGTGAATTTCTAAAGACTTTGGAGAATATTGTTCGGCAGTTAGGCCAAAATATTATACATTCAGAGTAACATTTTCAACACTTGAATATTATACTATGATCTGAAAACATCCAAATAATCCACAAGGCGATTCCGCTAGCATTCATTTGACGTGGGAAGTTAAGTAATGTGATAACTTAGATAGAAAAACTGGTTTTCTGGCTGATTTTTGCTCATGCACATTTTTCATTCTGTTTTGTTTTAAGTCTCAGCACCCTGTAAATGTTGATTTCCTTCTCTCCCAGTTGTCAGATTCCAGTAATTTTGTATGGTATCTGATTTCAGATCATCAAAAAAAGGTTATGCCTCAGTCACAACTGCCTTTGAGGGTGTAGGCAAAAAACTGGACACATTTGTGCGGGTTATGCAGGTGGCCAGCACGATATAAGAATGTCGTAGACCGCTCAGTGACCCCGTGGAGCGAAAATGTTCATGCTCTTTTTTTTATGGGCATGCAGCAGGTGACAGGTAGTACGCAGCAAGTGAAGGAAGGGAAAGATGAAGTAGGTGAGACGCCTATGTGTTGTACATATTTTGTATTTTTCAACCCCTCCGGACCCTTTGGACTGCACATGAAGCCCGTTAGTGCAGCTCAAGTGATAGTGCTGGCTCATTGTGTGCAACCTGACTGTTAGAAATGAGGAAATTAGACAATCACAGAGTAGTTTACGTTCAACAGCATCACCTACACGTCATCAAAGCGTGCAATATACATTTGCCCGACAGATACACTTACTACATCCAGGGCAAGGGTCGAAATCATGGACACACCGGGTGTGTGACGTATGTTCAAAAACAGGTTACAGTTGGTCCATGGTGATCACGCTGGATGAGCAGAGAGGGGCTTCTTCTTCTTCTTTTTCTACTGTTTACTAGCGCATGTCTGCCACAGGCAAAATGTCCAAGCGGTACAAATCTCCCAAATCTTCCTCCAAGCTTTTTCTTTCACAGCTCTGTTTCAATATATGAAAGACTTGCTGTCATGGAATTACGACCTGATACAAACCACAATTGTTAATTTCTTAACTGATCCCACACGATCAATGTACAAACTGAATTTTGTGAATTAATAGGGATGCCATCTATACATCACTATCCAATCCGAGTCTCTGGTCAACTTCGTTTAGCTTTCAACGCACTATCAATGGCCAAGCATTTTTTACTGGCCATTGATGAAAACGAAAACAATCGTGGAAACTTGAACGCGAGAATTTGGAATGTGTGTTCACATAGACTTTTCATTAAGAGTGTCCGCTTGCACCTGCACTGCTGAGGGTGGTGTGAACGTAGCTTTTGAGATAGAGCGAGGAGCTTTGTCACCGACAGAAAGCTCAGAATAGATCCAGTTCTCATCCACATTGAGGGGAGCCAGCTGAGATCTGGTTCATATGCCTCCTGGACGCCTCTGTGGCAACGTCACAAGACATGGAGAGACAAAATGGATGGATGGAGTCATACCACAGCCACACGTGGCTGTACATTTTATTGTAAAACCAAAAACTTTTCTGAATTTAAAAGTCACTCCCACAACCTTCAACATTTTTAAACAACTGACATACATTTCAGTTTTACCTCATTACCCAGGCTTCTCATTCACTTTCATATTCTTGTGTTTGCTTTGAATCAATACTTGGTACCTGCTTACATCTCTGAGCTGCTGCACAATTATGTTTCCTCTGTCTTCTTAGCTGATCTGCCACTTGTAACTGTACCAAAGACAAAGCAACAAGCTCAGAGTGAACTAGATGTTGAGTCAAACAAAATAAACAGTTATGAACACACTAAAGCTAAACCTTTAAACCTTTTAAACCTTTAAAACTGAAAATTTTTAACAGTAATATTAATCCAGAATAAATCAAGTTAAACCTTAAATAACGTATAATATTTTGCTCTCCATTCTGTCTAATTCTGTCAAAATTATACAATTATGAACATGCTACAGAACAAAACAAACAAAACCTGGAAATTTTAATAATAAGAAACAAATCAAATTATTCTTTTTTCTTAGCTCTTTTGTCATTTTTTTAGCGCTGGACTCCTGGCATCATTTTAGCAATAAGTTAATTTCTTGGTGGGTGACATCCTGTGTGTGTCTTTGTGAAACGGATGAGAGGGAATTGATTTTTTTTTAAACCTGCTATTGTAAATATAATTTTTAAGTCTTATAAAATATTAAAAACTAAATCACAGAACTCATCAGTGGGATTACTCCAAAAATACTTGGCATTTTCCTAATTTTGTGCAACACCAACAGTAAAAATCCTCCAAAAAACCTTAAAACATTAATAAACAAATGATGGATTGTTTATTTAGGATCTCAAAAAGCGCAGCTGTTTTCCTGCATTAGCTGCTGTTTTTATGTCAAATACTGACAGCAACTAAGCGAAAAAAAAGACACGTCATAAAAATATTTACAATAGTTAGTAAATAATGGCATTATTAACTTGAGCTGCTGAGTGATCCAACAGCATGCGATGATTCAGGTGTTGCATTGTCGAGGTTGCGCTCCTCACAGCCGGCGCCCACCACCCTTCCCTTTTCCTCCTCCGAGACAGGAGCACGCTCATTGGCGGGGGCGCCAATACGCTGGTTTTAGGCCGTTCCAAAGTCTGTGAAATAATAGAAAACCGATAGTGGTTTTTTTCTTAATAATTTTTCTTTTCCTTCAAGCACGGGGATGCCGCCACCCACTGAAATGTGTCCTGGGCAATTGCCCGTATTGCCCGTACCTAAAACCGCTACTGAGCCCAACTTTTGAGGTTTTCCTTTGTCTAGCGTTTCCCTTCACACCATGTTGGTAAAAATTAGGGATCGTTTTTGGGGTAGGGCCCAGCTCTTGTTCTCACCTCCCCGATTTCTGCTCCACACCATTATAGAGAAGTTTCAGAGCAGCACAAAAGCTGCAGAGAAAATCCATTCACTGTAACATTCCTTTGTTAGCCTCCATGTCATAATGCGGATTGTGGCCTTTCAGCCAGATTCAAACTATAAACCAAGGACACAGACAGCCTAACAAGACACAAGCATGTCCGCTCCAAGACATCGAACCAGTGGCTTCCTTCTGCCTTCAAAAAATGAGAGGAGCTTCTTAAAAATGTGAGTGTACCACAGAAGCCTGTGTGTCCCCAAGGACACTGAGCTGGTACGGTCTGCCAGTCTATCACACAGAAGCACACTGCTTTTGTGACAAACTGGCAGACTAACATCTTTCAATTCTGTCTCTCCTCTGCACTCTTCTTCCCAGACAATCCTCACAATAACCTCAGTGGTGTGTGGAAGAAAACACAGCATTCCCTGTTGCTTTTCTACTGATTTGCTGCAGCGCACTGGTGGATATCAGAGCTTCGGCACAACATTGGTGTGTAAAGCATTTTAAACATATAACACCAGGCTGTCAAGACATTGCGTAAGGTCAGAATACAGATTTAATGACTTTTTATGTTATGCGACTGGTGAATGACAGCAAATTTCCACACCAAGCCCAGAATCATTTGCTTGCAACTGAGGAGACTGGCTTTGTCAAAGTTTGCTGGAGGATAGACTTAGGTACTGACTTTTTTTTTTTAAACAGGTGAGCTGCCTGACCATCCTTAAATCCTTCAGAGGCTGTATCCATTACAGGATCCATGAAAGGTGGACGAGAGGCTGAGAGCATTAGGGACTGCTTCACTGCACACCACACAAACCCTCTTCACGCTCAAACTGGCAATTGTTAAATCTACACCCTTGTCAGGCTCCTTCACCATTTAGAGAGCTCTCAGGTATACGCCAAACGTTTTTGAAGCCACAGAGGAGTAAACAAGGCAAAACAATTCTGTAGTTATTAATATATATTTTTTTCTCCGATTCAAAAACCTTGAGGACACATGAGGGAAGCTTGGATTCAAAGAAGATTAATATCCATCCTCTTTGGTACTGCAAACAGCACAGTCTGGTGGTGGGAAGTGAACCATGGTGCCCCTGTGGGGTGGAAGCGCCCAGATATGCAAATGTGTGAGTTGGTGCAATAGATTATTCAAATACTTGAACTCTCCGCCTTCGGGGTCGCCCCGCTGCTGAGCCGTGGTCACTCGCCGTGCGTAATCAACCCCTCATGCTGTGTTTCCCTTTCAGAGTCAGAGAGAGCCAGCACTCTGTCAGCCTTTCGGGTGGCACATGGTTGCTCTCGCTGGTGTGGTCACGGCGTTGCGTTTACAAAAAAGAAAAAAAATAGCTGAAATACAATAATATACACAAGGAAGGTAAAGAAGCAACTGAGCACTGTGGTAGCAAAGGATTAATAGGTGAGCAAAAAGGTGAATACTCAAGTGGAGGATAAACTAATCTCTAAGGATGTTTTCATTTCCTTCTGTGCATGTTGCTTTCTGGGTTTGTAAAAGGTTAACAAGGCAACAAAACCCAAAGAACACATCAAAGGGAGTTATTTCTTACCTCTGCTCCTGAACTGCTTTAAATAGCTCATTTGTTGTCTGGGGTTTTCTGCTGGTACTTAGTTACATAAAGCACATTTACATAATGCCTGATAGGTAGGGCGTCCTTTGGCAGGCCTTACATAGCATTAGGCCAAGGAAGCCATTGTCCATCACAGACGGCTGACAGGCATTAAAATGTTGAGCTACAGAACCATTGTGGTGCCACCGCCCACTTTGTTTACACCGCCCGTGCGTTTTGCCTGAATAGTGCAGATGGTGAGGCAACAGGACAAGGAGACGTGCACTGATGGCGGAGCTGCATGTCAGTAGCATGTAAAAAAATATGCATGACATCGTGCCCAGCTGGAAGATGTTTGTAAATCGTTCTGAGAGTGTAAAATTACTCAATTGCAAGCAGTGTTTGGCCTTTAGCTTCAGCTCCAGTGCTGATGTCCTTTGGACTACCATAAGTCTTTAACTGTTTACGCAATTCTAGTTGATTCTGAAGTTGCTTATTGCCATTATGCTATACTTTACTAATGTTATCAGATCACGTTTCTAATATGAAGTGTTGCCTCAGGTTAATAATGTTGATCACGTGTTCTTTAGGTGTCGCCGGTGAAGTCTACGGTGTTAAAGGGTTAATGCCGGAGCTGTTGCTGGTGACAGGAAATAACAGGCCTTTCGAACGACAAATGCCAGAGAATTAGCTCCAGTGTTGATGTTCTTTGAATCACCATAACTGTTTACCCATTTAACTCAATTCTAACCGATTCTGAAGTAAAGAAAAGCAGATTCAGACCGATACTGAAATTCAGCTTTTCTGAAAATCAGCCGGTTTATGTTCTTTACGTAAACACGCTACTGTGAAGTGGTGCATATGACCTCCTCTGCTGCCTTTCTCTGCTTCAGAACGGTTGCAGAGTTATGGCAATTCCAAGAGTGTCCACGCTTAAGCCAAAGCTACTGTGTTAAAGGGTTAAAAGCCAATGAGAACATGTGAGTTTTAGGACTATGAAGTATGCTAGCTGTGCTACACCCACCAACAGCAGCCTCCATTGTCGTACACGTACATACATCATGAATACAACGTGCAAAGAATCTGATGATTATATTTTGTTGTTAAGGTCAAAGTGCCATTTTCCACCCCATGGCATGTTCAATGGTTGTTTAGGCCAGTTGTCATGACAACCTTTTCAGAATGGACTGGAGTCTAAGAAGACAAGGCTAAATGTAGCCTTACTATACTGTTTTCTCTGATAAGACAAGGCTAAACCTTAGCTGTTTCTTAAAGCAGATGTTCCTTAGAAAAGACAGTTTGTTGATTGTTCTGAGGCTCTAAGCATCTGATGCTTAGAGCTGTGGTGAATTCACTATCTCAGAAAAGTATTAGGGTTTTTTAACTAGTCCATAAAAGTTGCTAAAGGTGGGATCAATAGAAATATCTATTGAAATATCTGTCAACAGTGGAGGATGCTTCATAGGACAGATCGAGATAGTAACAGTAACAATATAATAGTAATAATACACACAGCACCCAATCTATCGAAGTAGTAGGTTTAAAAGTTGTTATCTGGACTTGGTTTTTAAAGTTGAAAATGGTTCGCCTCTTATCCAAAAGGCTTTGTCAATCGGATAAGAGGTGAAACGTTTTTAACTTCAAAAACCAAGTCCAGATGACAACTTTTAAACCTACAGCTGCGATGGAATCCACCTGGATGAATGAGAGTCTTCACAGACAAACACCCAATCTACATTCTATTTCTTTTTCTTCTTTTGCATGTCTGGATTAGCTTAAAGTTTAACTAACAGTAAAAAAAAACTACAGAGCGGATACTTTTCCTGACCAGTAATTAAGATTTGACCGTTGATCTCGAAGAAATTTGCTGTTTAGCTTTTTAAAGCGCTTCACTTCTTTGTGTTTGCTGCAAGGTTGTGAACACTGGTTCCTATATTCTACAGTGCAATACCACAACCACCCCCTTATTTCTAAATTTGAAGACAAAAGGGTTTGTTGAAGAAAAGGAAGGTCAAAGAAACTCTTGACTGACTTCCTCAGTCTGCCTCTGGCTCTCAGTGCCAAGCCAATTAGTTCATTCGGAGGATATCTGCTTTCCTAACAAGACGGGGGAAAAAAAATCAAAAAAATAATTTCCTGAAGCAGCCTCACAGATTTTTCTCCCATTTGTTGGGTATTGCAATTGCTAAGAAATATTACTCAAGCGTAAGGGAAAGTGCATTTGTTTTCAGTCTTATAAAAATATGGTCAGGTCGGAAAAATCCATTTTAATGTTGCAGACAGAGCTTCTCTGAGCCCGTAAAGTTTTTTTGTTGTTTTTTTTTTTTTTTTTTGCTGGAAACCTTTGAAATGAAGTTTATTAACATTTCTCCTGCAATTGACAAACTATTTGAGCTTTTAGGGGAACAAAACAAAAAAAAAAAAACTTCAAAACTTTACGACTTCGACATGAGTAAAAGTGCAAGTGAGGCTCCGATAAAACGCTTGTTTTTCAAGTTAGCAGCTCATAAAAAACCTGCCCCTCTGCCGTCTGATCCATCTGCCACCCATGCGGGGTGGTAGCTGTTAATTGCGAACACCCACACAAGCACCAGGCAGTAACATTGATTCCTTGTTCCTACGTCTCAAACATCCTAAGTGACAGTGAAGTTAGCGACGAAAGACCAGCAAATTACGAGGCATCGTGTCTCTGTGGGGAGGGCAATTTGCTGGGACTGTGTACATACTGTAGAGGCACTTAACTGCTCCACTTGAGAGAAGGACAAAAAGCTGGTTGGTAAGAGGCAGAGACTGATGACAAGTGTTTGGTGAGCGCATCGATGAGAGAGTAAAGCATCGGCAGACGTAATTAAATATCTGGTTTTAAGAAGAAAAGATTAGTTGTGTGTTTAATGGATCGATAATGATGGACGGATAAGACAAAGACGATTAATCTAAGTGATCAGAAAGAGGAGCACTTGGGCAAACAATTAATATGTCGAAGAATCCTCACAAGGACAAAAAAAATCTGTTAAATAAGTGTAAGAACAGCTTTGGAGCTATTATATAGAGTCGATAGAAGTGGAGTCGATAGTTATTTAGGGGTTTTGTAAAGGCACCACTTGTTGAGTATATATCTGGATTGTTCCACAGGGACGGCCGTGCACGTGGATCCTTACCACACAGGTTCAGGTACGGCTTTAATATTAATATCTGAGATGTTTAGTGGAGTAACATTGCATCAAAAACAACCGGCAAAGAGAGCCCCCGTGTCAGCATGGCTGCTGGCCAGGGCCAGCTAAGTTCTTTGGCTTCGGTTCAAACATTTAGCAGAAAACCAATTGAACCGCCTCTCACTGTATTTCCATACAGTGAGTAATGATCTTACTGTATAGAATAATCCCTGTAATTATCAGAGAAGAGGATGAAAATGATTGTTTAGAAAGGGCGGTCTCCGTTGTGCATTTAAAGGCCCACTCTTAATAAATTGTTTTTTGGGTGTTTTTAACGTGTTCTTGTGGCGTTTTTCGGATGATGGAGGATCAAGAAAATTAGGATTCAAATACTTTTTTTCAAACGGTTGTGATTCAGGAGCAGAAATAATAAAGCTGTTCTTAGTTAAAAAAAAAAAAAAAAAGATGATTTTTGATGTAGAGCATACGCTGGGTGGGCTACAAACTTTCACCGCACTTAACTGACACACTTGTAGGTGTCAACTGGAAAATGAATGGAAAATCAAGCTGCGACCGTACTTTGGGTTTTATAGATCTCTTAAACTTTGAAAAGAACTGATTGCAGTAGAGCACTTGATAAAAGAATGATTCCATTATGATCTGGAACTTCAGAGCAGAACATTTCATAAGGAGAACAATACTTGTATCTGTTCAGTTGGCTGTAAAGTGATCACCGATTTAATTTGATAAGTCGTTTCCCTCTCTTTGGGTTTAGGGGGGGGCAGAAACCAGAATTTAAAAAACTGGAGGAATTATTAAAAAAATATGTGTTCTGTTTTGATCCTAAAACATTTTCAATATCTCAAAAAATGTTCCAGCACCTGACAAATATCAGCAAAACAAACAAATTCATGTCAGAACAACAAATGCAGCGTGTTTCCTACAAAGCAGCATCTTTTCAGGGTCAATGCCGTGATGCATTGTTGCAAGGTTTGTTGCACAACAGCCCGACATTACAACAGCCTCAGTATTTATCAGCTCCTTCCATCAGCTTGTGTGTATGAACCTGTACAAGGGTTTTCAAATGGACCTAATCCAAACTTCAGGAAACACGGGTGTCCAAAATAGCAGAAACTCAGAACATGACATCAGTTGGCTTTATGTTTGAAATTCTTCCTCCTTTCATGTGTGTGCGTGACTCCTGCCGACCTTTGTCTGGCAGAGAAAGGTTCCTCTAATCATGAACGGGAGTTCTGAATGTGACATCTTGAAAAGGTAATGACCGCAGGCTCTGCCCAGATGGCGACAGCCGTGAACCACATTCTCTGAGAGACGGAGGCTTCTGCTCCCATTTCCTTCAAATCTGGTTTTGTCTGCCAATGAAAGCTCTCATTGTTTCTGTTTCTATCATTTCAAGGTATTTATTACTATTTTATAAGGACTCCAATTGGATTGACAGCTTTTATTTAATTGCTTATTTTTTAGCTAACCATAATAAGATATTTTCTGTTTCTCTGAGGCAGTTACTAAGAGATCAGTAGAGTGCACTGCTACAGACAGATCTGCAGAACAAGAAGAATGGCTGCAAAAAAAGTCGTAAAACAAAATTAGCTGTGACCAAAAATCCTGTCTAAATAGAACCATCTTTTTTTCAATAAATGTGCTTTTAGAATAATCCCACTTTAGAGTTCTACATCTAAATATTTACATGTTGAACTTTTTTTCATTGCGATGCCATCATTGTAGTAAAGAATGTATATTTATATTAAATGTCGTAACATTGCTTTCTTTGTACTTTCAATGACTTAAACGCCTGTTTGACTTGAAGCTATATTTTTATTCCTACTATAGGATAAAGTAACTCTCTCACATTTTTTTAAGTCAAGCAATGTCAACTGAAATATTTTTACAGTGTATTTTCTTTGGGAACACTTGTGTCAAGTTACAAATTGTTTTTTTAGGGATTTCTGCTTAATTTTATTAAATTTTTCCTTGTAGGATTAATAAATGATCTCACAAGTTTGTGACCAAAATTATTTCTATATAACACTTAAGACTAGAAGTAAAGATGAGTTTTGCTCTAGATTTATGATAAAAGAAAGGTAGAAAAAAAACTGCAAAAACGTATACGTAAAAAAAAGAAAAATTGTCAAATTTTTCTTTGTCTTGCAAAAAAAGCAGTTTTTTTTTATTAAAGGGAAATAACCTTAGCTGATAAAAACCTGTCTTAGTCAATTTCATTCTTAAAATAGGAATTTCTTGTAATTTCTTCCTCCGTTGGGTAGATTATTTGTCTAAAATAATTATTATTATTATTTTAAGACTTTTGTGCTTTTTTCTAGGGGTACTGCTTTTATAAGTACTCTGGAGGATGTTTTAACACAGAATTGTCCTCCTCTCACTGGTAAATAACAGAATTTTGGTTTTTTTAGCAGATACCAACCTTTAGTAGACTATTGTTGGGGAAGTTTCTATTGTTTTGTTTTCTCGTGAACAGTCTTGTCATTTGCGTTGCTTTCATTTTTTGTCTCATTTTAAGCCGTTGTGTCCCACATCTCATTAGACCTAAAGCGGTTCCTGGAAGCGGTGGACCCTCGTTCTGTGTCTGGATTTCTCCCAGAGCGTCCATCTCCTGGCACTCATCAGCTGATGCTCAGGGTGAGACTGCGCATCACGCTGTTAATCACATTCTTGGAGCAAGCTCTGATTATTGACAAATGCAGTGTATGTCAATGTTAATAACTCATTACATCTTCCATAAGCCTTTTATGATCAGGAGATTATGGATACTGATAAATTAGGAGGCTTTTAGTGCACCTTCTGTTTATTATGTATTTGTTTGCTTTAAAATCTCAAATATATGTATATATGTACAATACTCATTTTGATTCTTCTTATTCAGACTTTATTGCAGACTCTTAAAACAATTGTAAAATGTCCATTATGTTGTTAAATCTATGGTGAAGTCTTGCTGTAATAGTTACTGCAGTTATGGCCCTGGATTGTGAAACTGCATAGCAGTGGAAAAACCCTAACATTTTTGAAAATAAATATGCTAAATTGACTTTTGCGATCTTGCGTGCAGCTCCCTGACCTCTTTGGCATTTACTGTACTGTCCTACGAGGCAAATTCCATCCATCTGCTTCTTCAGGCAAGTTCAAGCAAATGTTAAGTCCCACTCTATTTGGAGCTACAATTTGCTCAGCTATTTCAGAGGAAAGTGGAATATTTTTTATGCTTTTAAAACCTCATCGTTTAAGGGGCGTCAAACTGCAGTTTGCTAATGCAGTCTTCCTTGAGCCTCCTGCAGCTGCTGCTGTTGTTGTTTGTAGTTTGTCACGTTACTCTGCTGCTTTACGCTCCCATTTCTCACCTCCACCTCAGCTCCTCTGTGGTCAGAGGCTTTTGTACGATCCCTGCTGAAAACCGGGAACATAGATGAGTTTATTCAACTCCTTCTGATTGAGCATTGTTCTCATTTAAAGCTTAGAAATTATGTTTCAAAGAAATGAAGAGAAATAAAACCCCTGAGGATCTTTAGAACAGTAAAGTCTGCCAAAATGCAGAAGGGGCACGCCATTGAATTTCTGGGGCATTATTGACCTCTAGTGGTGAGAGTTGATGGAAAATAACAGCAATCTGTCTTTTAAATTCATGAGTCTGGTTATTTCTGACGTCCTGTTGTGGTATAAGATGAAGAAAATCTGAATGATTTTAATGAACACTTAAGGAGAAATAAATCAAAATTTCAGACAGTTTCCCATCGGTTTTGGGGTTAAACGGGAGCAACAAGAAGAGTTGGATTTGGAAAAAACACATGTATTGTTACAGCAGATGGCAAAATGCAGAAGAGAGGGGGAAAATTCAGCAGGAAATAGCTAAGTGTTAAATTATAGCCGTTTCCCTCTTCAATCAAAATGTTTCGCAGACAATCGCAGAGAGGCAATCAAAGTGAGCTGATATTAATAGACGAAATGAGTCTCCGGGTGAACACGAGGGTTCAGATTTAGACAATGAGAGCTGATTGCAGCTCAGTAACTTTATTCGGGAAAAACATACATTAAAAAAATACTGTTATCATTTGGTAGTACATTTTGAAATTCAGCGTGGACAGCTTTTCTTCTCATTGCTTCTCTGCAGGAGCGTCGTCCCTCACCACTGGGAAGATTTCGATTTCCTTGATGATCCGTTTAGCGATGGTCTCGTTGTTTGCTGAAATCATCCGTCGGGACATTAAATCGAACGGTCCTCCTGTTTTATCGGAAGCAAATCTTTGTTGAGTGGAGTTTCGGATCTTTGCTGAAATATGAAACTCTGCAGAGTTTACTGAAGCCTCTCATTAAGAGACAAATACACACCGTCAACATCAAGAAGTATTCCTCCGGCCTCTTGGACAATCACGGCTCCGGCTGCAATGTCCCAGCAATGGATGCCAATCTCAAAGAAGGCCTCCACTGCCCCGGTCGCCACCAGACACATGTTGGTGGCCGCTGTTCCTGACCCTCGGAGCCTGTTTGGAAATGAAAAAGCACGGATGAAAAACTGCAGCTTTGAAAATGTAGAAAACCTTATGAGGGAAACTGAGCAACAGATAAATAGTGAAAAAGAATCCTGCATTTTGTGATACAAGCAGCAATTTTGGCATGAATGTAGCTTAGGATCCCCTTTTTTAGAAAAGTATGAGAAAATCAAAGATTTAAAAACATTTCATATACATGTAATAGTATTTTGTCGGTACCCCTCATGTTTAAAGACTGCATGTTGTGCCTTAAAAGCCCATATTGTTGATACTGGGGCAAATAGACATTGAATCTTTTTGTATCGTTGAGTGGATGACATCGTTACAAATGACCGCCATTTTAGACTTACAGCCATACATCCGTATCAAATTTGGTGCTTGTACCACAAATTGCACAATGTGTCTGAAATATTAACTGGCTCCGCTAAAAGGCTTCGTACTATGTTCACATCTGCCTCGGAAAACTGCATTCAAGCAACCACTTTTAATAAAGAGCCTATGCAAACACGCATATCTGGTTTCGGGCTTCCTCATTAAAAAGTCATGCATTCAGGTGTCGCTACGCGAGTTTTTAAGACCGTTTTTGGGGTCTACATCCAAATCAAATGTCCATTTAACGCACATGGAAAGCTAAACCAGGTCGAACTTTGACCGATGAAGGACTTGGATTTGGTAGTGACGGCGTCCTTTTTAATTCACTGAAGTCTCAAACATTTGAAAATTCATTGAGGAGGAGAAATGATTAATTGCATTTTTGTGTCCAGTTGGAATTATACAACAGCAAGTCTTTCATATGTTGGAATAAAGCTGAGAAAGAAAAAGTCTGGAGCAAGATTGACCAGATTAGCACCACTTTGACATTTCGCACCAAATCTGTGCATGAACATTTTAGCACTACAGGCTCACCAAGCATTTGATGTTTGTGCCCGCGTCCACCCTAAAAGGCCGCTGTGACTAAGGCTTAACATATATCTGCAAAAGAGGAGACTGCAGCATCACTTCTGGTTGGGAGTGGTGGACATTAGCTCAGCTTTAAAGCACGGAGGAGGAAACACCACTAGTTCAGATTTTCTTTTTATTTATATTTTTAAATAAATTATCAAATTTGCAATACTAGAAAAAAATACTGGTGGAAATGTTGCAAATAAATGTAGATTTGCAATGTTTTCTCCTGTCTTTAAAACCATGAGGTTTATTAAAACCCTCTTTGTAAATTTGATTGCTTTTTTTCCTGGAGCTACACTATAAAAAGTCTGCATCCTAAAAAAAGTGACAATTCCCTGAACTTATTGATTTTTAAAATCCTTTTTATAAAGGCGTAGCTGACAATGAGCTTGCTCTGTAGTTTTACCAGGATTACTATTAGAGATAGGTTCGATGTTTGGAATACCAGATATCGCACAGATCCAGCTCATCCCCTCCACATATACCTGTTCCTTCTTTACTTCACCTCCTGCTGTGTGGTTCAACAATCAAAGGAATGTGATCTTCAGGGAAGCTGGTCTCTAAAGATGTTTGGCGGCTTATCAGAGGTTTGTTCAGTTCAAACTGATGATGGGAATTCAGGTTTTCATTTACGTGTCAGGGGTGTGGCTGAGAGCTAAATAACTGGTCTGGTGAGCAGATGCAAATGTCAACAATCCATGAGAATGGTTGGCTATGAGAATGGTTGTCCCGTTCCATGGCGGGGCTCAAAGGTGGGGGCTCTTAGTATTGGTTTATTGTTCACGAGAGGCAGAGGTGGCAACGCCGTCAAAATAGGACCGTACACGGTAGACAGGAAACGTCTCAGACCGTTATCTCTGTTGAGAACAGGTTCTCCCTTTTGACAAAGATGACCTCCTCCACTCCTTCATCCAGGATGTGGCTCAAAGTCTTTAGGACTGGTTTCTGCTGTACTAATTCACTAACGGGTGATGGGAGACAATGGTATTTTCCAGAGCGATTCATTAATGTGGAGCGTGAACTCCTCCGTATTCAGGGATTTGAATTTAACCCACATCTGAACCAACGTGTGCTCCAGCGAAAGACGCTCTGTTTTCTTCATGAGAAACTGCAAATAGGCGGTGTTCAAGGCATCCGTACTGGTGTCAGTATGGTTCTTTTAGGAAGGGTTGGGTCTTGTTAGAGTCCTCACTATTTCTGTGGTTTCCAAGGTGGATATATCAGTGAAAATGGATCAAAGGAGATCAATGAATCACCAAGGTCCATCTACAATCGGAGGATTTGAAGGTGTTTGGCCACATTGACTGATATTTGGGATGGATTATCTTGTTGATAATGCTGTTCACCATCATCATTAATGTTTTCTCACGTTCTTGTAACCTTTTAGCCACACCTCTAAAGCCGTCAGCACAAACATAACCTACATGTTTCCATCCGATGAGCAGCCGAACGCCCTTCAGATGATCCTTTAAAGTCCAGCTGGCCTGAAGATCAGAATCCTGTCAAACCACCACCTGGTGTGGTTTTTTTTGTTTTTTGTTTGGTCCGTACTTGGAGAGCGGCTAAAACGCTTGCATGTCTGTGGCGTCACAACCAGTCTGGACGTGTTTAAATTTAAAAAGAGCTGTTTGCTCCTGTTAAAGAGTTGATTTATGTGACAAGGGTAAGAAGTTCAGTCCAGCTTACCCATGAACTGGGATACATAGGATCTTCTGCATAGTGGAAAAGGTCTTGGTCACTTTTTCAGGGCTTCTGTCAGTTCCATGCTCGGAAATAATAATAGACTTGTGGATATCTAAAAAGAAAACATGGGGTTATGTTTACTGAGTGTCATTTAAGCTGCAGAATAACCAGTTTTTCCACATATTTGTGCTGCACACATGTTTGTACCTTTCACATCGGACACCTGGATCCGTTCGTCGTTGCAGAAAGCTCCCTTCCCCTTCCTTGCTTTATACATCTTGTCCTCCAAGCAGCTGTAAATGACGCCAAACTCCAGCTGCAAACAGTTATAGAGACGTTTCATGAAGCTCTGCAGCTCTAATATAATAGGATTTTTTTGGTTGTTATGAGATAAAATACCTGTTTATTCACGGCAAAGGCGATGGACACAGCCACAAATGGAAACCTGGAGAAATAAATACTCATTAGAAAAACGTGCTCTACTAGGATTAAAAGATACCAATTTTTTTTTTATTTCACTCTTATGGTATAAAAAGGTTTACCTACAAAGTAATTTGTAAAAAAAAACAACAAAAAAAACAGGTTGATTACTAAAAAAACAGGTACCAAAAAATGAGTTTATTTCTTGGGAGGGAAGTCACTAATGAGCTTGAAAATAGTTGTTGTTTGTGTATATTTAGTTTTTTCAGAAAAAGGATCATTTTTTTTCAACAGGGACATGATGTCAAGGTTATTTCTGAAAACACAAGACAGTATTAACTAAGGAAACAGACACCAAGAGCCAGGTACGATTTCTCGTGAGGAGAGCTGGAAACAGACAACCTTTCTGCTCCAAACCGCTCTCCTAAGGGTGTCTGTTCCAACCTCGCACTTCTATTCAGAATCAGCTCTCCCTAGTTACATGGTGAGTGAATGATCTATATGTCACAAGGTAGTTGTCAATCATTTTTGGCTGTAATCACAGGAAGTTCTGTCTTTCATGATCAAATCAACTCACATTCCAGACACGTCTTTCCTTTCTGTTGAAGTGACCAGTTGTGTAAAAAAAACCTGAAAGACTGTCTTAAAAACAGCAGATTGAATGATAAAGAAAATATATATATATTCAACGCATGGTATTTTAGAAAAGCTCCACAAACTACTGACATTTGGGCCAAAGTTTACCTTGGTTTACTGTCACATTAAAATTGAAGACCAGAACTGATAAACAAATGATAACTTGAACACCACTTTTCACTCAACAGCAGTGAAAATAATAGACATAAAAAATTTAAGGTTTTTATGTTGTAATTCCATTAAATATTTGGTGGCAAGATAATTATTTATCTTAAAAATTATCCAAAAAGCCTCATTGGCAGATTAGTTATTAAATAAGCAAAAAAATCTGGGGTAAGAAAAATGGTCTTACCAAGAATTAATATTCTAATAATAAAAAATCAAAATTCTACTCCCCAAGACTTTTTCTAAAAATAAGATTTGTTTTCTGTTGAAACATACAATTATTTTTTTTCTTGTATTTTAGTAAATCTCGTTTACTTTAAGATTCCGTTTTACCAGTATGAGGGCAAAAGTCGCCAATTAGTTTGCAAAATTTATAGCTTTTTGCTTTCAATAAATGTAAATGTTCAAAATAATTAGAATAAACTCTGAATCAGAGATGTTGCAGGTGTCTATTTAGTTTCAGAAAAGGGATCATTAAGTTAGTCAAACTAATCCAGAAAAACAAGATTTAGCTGTTTTTCTACAGTATATTTTAGAAAAGCTCCACAAACTCCTGGTATTTGGACTAAAGTTTATCTTGGGTTTGCATTTTTCTTTGGGAGGAAGTGATAATTCTCCCTCTATAACAAATATTAGAACTGATAAACCCAACGGAAAAACTTCAACTAAAAAATAAAGGTTCTTTATAAGGTAATTCTAGTAAATATTTGGAGTCATGATTATTATTCATAAATAAAGGCGTCGACACACTGTAAAAACAGACCTCTTAAAAAAAATTGAAAAATTATTTCCCCATTCGAGATCTTTTTTAAATTAGTGAAAAAAATCTACTAATGGGGTGACAAAAAGGATGTTACGAAGAATTCACATTTTAAACAAACTGAGACTTGTTTTTACAAACTAAGATTATTTCACCATTGAAACATTTTCTTGATAAGATTATTTTTCCTGCAAGTCAGAAACTATCTTTTTTTCCTTGAACCAAGGCTCTTTGTCTTCCTTAAGATGGAGCGTTTGCAGTGAATGAGGACCTACCCGTGCACAAAGTTTGTGGTGCCGTCCACCGGGTCGATGATCCACGTGGGTTTGTCCGTCAGGATGCACGGCTCCCCCTTCGCCACGGACTCCTCCCCAATGAAACTGCAAGCAGCGAAGCGAATCGTGTTAGCATGTTTGCAACACACGCATGTATGTGTGCGTCTTTGTGCATGCTCACCAGTGTGTGCCCTCTCCAAACTCGTCTTTGAGAGACCCAATGATGATTTTCTCCACCCTCTCGTCCGTCTTGGTGACGAGATCCACAGTGGAGCTCTTCGTCATGACTCGAATCTCACTCTCGCCGGCTTTCCGAATTTCCTGATCAAATCCAAAAATGTGGTCCAATTGTTAGTCTTTTGGACTCCCATGCAGTGGTTGATTAACATGTACATTTTTTTA
This sequence comes from Oryzias curvinotus, assembly GCA_023969325.1. Lineage (NCBI taxonomy): Eukaryota > Metazoa > Chordata > Actinopteri > Beloniformes > Adrianichthyidae > Oryzias > Oryzias curvinotus. The sequence goes on along the minus strand of CM043719.1, from coordinate 36,104,594 downwards.
ATGTTCTGACTCTCTTTTTACTTAAAACTGGATTGCAGGAAACAGATAAAGGAGTACATACCGCTCCGGCTTGCCTTGCCACTTCAACAGCAAAGTCGTACGCCCTCTGCCATGGGTCCTCCATTGTGTCTCTGAGAGGCGCTTGCTCAGGAGTGTGCGGGCAATAAATCAAACCTGTAAAATTATAACAATGAATGATTCATAGGCCCTTAGCAGGACATGCAATGCAGTGTGCGTAATTTTGATGTATTGAAAGTAAATACGCCTGCGAACGGTGTGTAACAGTGACAAACGGTTTATTAGGCCAGCAAAACATTACAGCATCATTACTTCCAACCTGCATGGTTAGCACACTCCTACTACCTTTCTGTAAATCACCTCTGCAAATGTGTCATTGCTTCTGCATTAAAGACATTTTCTCAGAGACTGTAAAGGGCAAAAACCAAAAGGAAAAACAAAACTTGAGGGGAAGAATGTCCCGACACTCACTGCACAAACGTTTTTACGTCTCCTCATACTTTTAGGCAACTATCCTGCCAACCATTTGACGGAATGCAAAGATTTAGAAGATATTTTAGCTGGTTTGAAGCTATTTTATTCATATTTTATCTACACCTTTCCAAGCTTTTTCTCCAAATCAGCACAGTCAAAAATGTCAAAAGAGCTCTAATTTCACTGAAACTTTTGGTTCAATTTTGAGGATTTCATTTTAAAGTTCAATGAAAGTTAAACTAGCATTTTATGTTGGAAACTAATATTTAGATTTATGTTCTGAGAAAATGTGCTAGTTTTAGATTTTAGAAATATGTATTAAGAAAGGCCAACTTTTACTAAGATATTCTCAATTTGTCCTCAAATGTGTACACTAGTTATTTGTCACTGTGTTCAATAGAAACTAAATTCAGGTACATAAAAACTCAAAGAATACAACACATTGGCGTAGAATTAGCAAACAAAATCTCATTATTTGGCTGTATAACCATTCAAGTTAAATTAATTCTTTCAAACAGCTTTTTTTTTAGCTTATTTTACTCTTTTTGAACTCCTTGCTTCTAGATTTTGATATTTTATAATAAAAATAAAAATATCTAGTAATTTTAGTGATATCCTTCTTAAGATTAGCAATCTTTTTCTATGTTTAGGCTACATCTTTATGCAGTGAACAGTAACTCCTAAAACATTTACTACTACCTCTGCTTCTTGTTAAAGCCTACACTGGTTTCAGTGTTTGGAAATACTCAGACTTTAGAATAAAAAAGCTGTAATGTGTGAGAGCACAAGCATGTAGAGTGAAACTCACCGTGTCAGGTGGCCTGCAGATCCCAGAGCTCCTTTTCTTTAAAGGCTAAACCTTCAAGTGCTCCACTGGAGAGATGAGGCACCTTAAAAAGCTCCCATGATAAGGTGGGAAAAGTACTAGAACCGCCCCCCACGGGCGTCTTCTCTGCAGTCAGCGGGGGAGAAAACAAGATGCCATATTTTGTCTATAGTAGGTATACATGTGATTAGGCAAGTGGAAAAATTTGAGTTTAATTCACAGAGGTGTCGCAGGAGGGCACGCCCTGCTCTGCTCAGCAACAGCTGGTGAACATGTCAGTGATGATGACTCTCTGGTGGTGACATCGCAGCAGATTCAGGATGTTAAAAAAAAAAAAGAAAATGCACTATTTTAGTGATAAAGCGGGAAAAAAAAGTCCACTGTAGCTCCTGAAACACTTGGCCTGACAAGGAAAAGCCTGTGTCAGGTTCAGATTTCCAGTCTGTTTCAGTTCAGCTCCATGTTCTTCCATTGTTTTCAACCAGAGGAAATAGTTTAGCGGTTCTTCTGGTGAAGGAGTTGGATAAAATCTTGACAAGTCTTCCATCCCAAATTAGTCATAGATCCACTCAAAGAAAAAAGCAATACATTGCTGCTTTTATTTAATCAACTTTAAACTATTTAGTGCTAACAACCTTTCATATTGTTGCCGGTTTTGGATGCAGCGGAGACATAAGGAGAATGTTTTACCCCGAGGAGCAGCAAAAGTGTTCCTCTTTTATTCAAATGCGTGCAGTTTTAAGTCCTCGGGGAAAGTAAAAAAACAAAACAAAAAAAACTATTTTCTGAATCATCGAGCATCTTCTGATGAAAATCTGACACTTGCAGGAAGTCGTACTGCGCTGCAAGACATTTCCAATTACCCGGGAAATGCTGCAAGTATGCTGAAAAAGATATTCCTCATGTGACCTCAGACATGGGTGCACGCCGACATGCGAGTCTGTTCTGTTCGGCCTGGCGTGGATATTGCGAAATGCGCTCCCACAGTCCATGACTCGTTCAAACATGATGTTTACCATGGGCACGCCTTGTACATCTCCAGTGCACGCGTGTTGCAATGTGTTAAACCTGTTTCCGCAGCTTTCCATCAGCGTAGTCAGAGCAGAAGGAAAGTAGCAAAGCAATCGTGTAGAAACAAGATCAGAGCCTCCAGAAACTCTTGGGTAATTTGATGTCTCTTTCGTTCCTGCAACAGATTTGCCAAACATCGGCAAAGCTGGCGGAAAGCACCACCAGGAGAAAAATCCCACTTCACAAGCTGCTGCTGAAACAAATAAAAACTTGTGTTGAATTTAGACGATCAGCGTGGGCTATAATGTTGGAAGTTGTGTTTGTCTGGAAGCAGCGGGAGAGCATTTATCTTTCTGTTGTCTCTGTTGTGCGCCAAATATGAAGCTCACAGAGAGGTTGGGAGACATGTGGAGTGAAGTGATGGGACAAGCAAAACAAATGCATCCGTCCTGCTGTCTTCCCTTGCAGCTCCATTATGAATAATTTATCCAGGATGACGGATGTTTGGGAGGTTTGGTTCCCCGGGATCCCAACTGTAATTGAGTATGCTGAAGGTCAAAGACTCACTTTGAGAAGATAAGGCTTTTTTCTCATCATCCACATCCTGTTGAGTTATTTCTCAATTCGATCAAGTTTGGACCCAATTCTTTGAATAAATGCAAAAAAAAAAAAAGCCATGTAAGGCCGTTAATTTAGGTTAAAGAACTGTGGCCTAAAACTATGATAAGAGTTTGGGATGATACTGATTCCTCATATCGACAGTGACGTTCGCATTTTCTCAAACCAGAATCTACTGATATCTACCAGCGACATGTTTTCTTCTCTCTTGTTGATATACATATCAGTGTATCAGCTAGTTTTACACTAAATATTTTAAAAACCATAAACAGAAAAAAATAGACATTTGACTTGCGGCTTACGTGAGATATTAAAACTATGCAATAAAAACAGCAATTATTGGTAAAAATATTGAGCATTACAATGGTTTTGTATTGCAAGAAGGCTTTTAGTGAAATTTGTGTCATAATTATGGTTACATAACAGTTCTATAGCGTCATGGCCTCAAAGCCTTAGAAAGGATGGACCTCAGCAGGCTGTGACGGTTGGTAAGACATTGCTTAAAGTACTTTAGAGGTTTCCAAATGTCTCAAAACCTTTGCGGCAGTTTCCTTATTTCCTCTTATGAGTAACTGGGCTTTAACTCTCATACTGCTGGAATATTCCTCTAAATCAGTGTTTTTCAACCAGTGTGCCGCGGCACACTAGTGTGCCGTGGGAGATGGTCAAGTGTGCCGTGGGGAATTGCCCTCATTAACTGATATAAAAACATTTTCCATCTCCAGGATTTCAGCTCTCTGTTCATCCAAACAGGCCCTGATAAAACACTGAGGAGTTAGGAATATAAAAGATCGTAAAATACTTTTTCTTTGCGTTTATTTTATTTTATTAAAGACATTTTGATAAGAATGACGTACCGCGATTCAACTGCAGCTCCGGCTGTATTTTGTAAAAGTCCCGCCCCTTTAATTGTCTCCACCAATCATTCTTGAAGGCTTAATCACATGTCATCAGTCTGACCAATCAGAAGTGGTTAAAGTCTTAACTTCCTTGTCCCGATTTAGCTCGTAAAATCGCTCAGTTCTAACAAAAATACCAGCTAAAGCTCGTCTTTAGCGGTGTAGCTTTCCACAGAATCCGGTATCAGACCGTGGAAAAAGAGAACAAAACCATGAAGCGCAGAGACGCGATCTCCACCGGCCGTTTAATGCACTACATCTCCCATGATGCATTGGGTTGTGAGAATGACCGCGCACAAGATCTGTTGTTAAACGCATTGAAACCAACGAACACACATCAAACTGTTTTCAAATCTTCTAACTTAACTTTTATTGCATCTTTTAGAAAAAAACAGCTGCAGTTTCCAGCTTTTTCTGCAACAATTATCTCAAAAATGCATGTGAGATTGTGGAGGGACTGTAGATCAATACAGACTATGAGTTTCTCCGTTTTTTGTGTGTGTGTGATTTTTTTTTAATTTTTGGATCCTGGTGTGCCGCGGGATTTTTTTTTAAGGTTAAAGTGTGCCGTGGCTCAGAAAAGGTTGAAAAACACTGCTCTAAATCACTTTCACAATATGCTCCTTAGACCTGAAACAAGTCTTTTATAAAAAAAATTCACAGTTTTTACCTGATGACACTGTGTTTTAAATGATCTTCGGAAAAATGCTCGCTGCCAACTCATGTGAATTTCTGTAGAGCTCCTGCCGCTCTGCTGGAACTATGTCCAAGAAAACAGCACTTTTTATTTTGGCTGAATAATCATGATGAAAGACCAATGGGAACGCTTTGAAAATGAATCAAAACATCCATGGGGGGGTCACATTTTTGCTTAAAGACGCAGTAAGAAAAAAAATTCCAAAAACAATCCTTAATCCAGAACTGCTGCGGGACAGAATAATTCCATCCCAACTATGTGTTACTTAACTTCTTTTCACATGTTGACTGAAAGTCTCAGCGGACGAGAAAACTGTAGATTTTCCATTAGTGAAGCTGTAATCCAACACTGAAAATGTCATTTTACACGACTATTTCAAAATCCTTCAATTCATTTAAACATTAGTTTTATAGTTGCAGAAAAGGAACTTTTTGATCAAATATTTTTCTGCTCACCAAATGGGGTTTATCTGTGCATCACTTTAACAAAGATTTTTTTCCAAGACACAAGATTGACCCCCACTCCCGCTTAAAGCATTTTATTGAACACTGCATTGCTGCTAGATGTGAATCACTGCATATATTTTTCTCAGTTGAGACTACAGATTGCACAGTGATGGATGTGTGATATATTTCCAGCAAAAATGACTTTCATTTATTCATTTGCCAACAGGAGCACCACTGCCTGTACAACTATTATGTCACTATGCTGCATATTAGCTCTTTGATGAGAAAAACTTAAAGGTATATTTTCAGCTCAGACCTTTACCCTTTCCTTTTAATGTTAATAACATCTTGTATTGAAATGCAAGAAACTAGTAATTACATTCTTGGAAACCTACAGCCTCTGTCGACGACTTGATTAGAGCGTGCTGGTCAGCAGGGAGCCCGCCCTCAACGCCGCAGAGCTAAGGGAAGATTCAGGGCCATAGAACTGGTGGATATTTTCCCCTGATGGAAAACCTGCAGGGTATCTGTTAACAACCTGCTATTACCCCTATAGGAACCTGCAAAGTGGAGTTGGGCTGCATGTTTCATCACCCAAACAAATGCAGGAGAAAGTGATGGATGAAGGGATGAAGCCTAAGAAGTCAGGCCCATCAGGTGAGATGGTTCTCAAAGTTCTGCTCACAAAATATACATGTGTTTATTAAGTGTGTCAAAACGCATCTGCTTTGAGTTTCCCAGACATGTTTGGTTAAACAGGTAACTGGTTTTAAATAAGCAATCTAAATCAAACTTTATTTATAAGCATGTTTTGTACGACATTAATGAAAACAGACTTAAACGCATTTACATTGATCTCACAGAAGGCCCAACAAAATAAAACATAAATAAATAAAAAAAATAAAATAAAATAAAATTTAAAAATCCAGAAAATCTCATTGGTTTTTAAGAAATGTATTTGTATAATGGAGGAGAACATAGAACACAAGTTCTCCTTAATACTTTCTTGTGTTTTCTGCAGGTCTTCACCAGGTTTAAAAACACTGTTGCTGCTATTTTGTTCCATTCTTCCATGCAGATCTTCTCAAGAGCTTGGATGTTTTGGGGCTGTTGCTGGACAACAAGTGCTTTTACCGTCCTCCACAGATTCTCCACTGGCAAGAAAGTGGCTGGAATGCTCTTTGAAATGTTTTTACATACGTGGAGCGGCCGTGATGCAGCAGTAGGGCGGTCGACCCATAATCGTTATATTGCAGGTTCGATTCCTGCCTTGCACGCCCATGAGCTGAAGTGTCCTTGGGCAAGACACTGAACCCCACCTTGCCTCTGGTAGGAGGTTGGCGCCAGTGTTCGGCAGCGGAGCAGCCACCAGTGTGTGAATGTGTGTGTGCATGGGTGAATGGGGCTGTGACTGTGAAGCGCTTTGGGCCTTGAAGAAGGTGGAAAAGCGCTATATAAGTATACGCCATTTACCATTTACATAGCCACCCCTTGGTTGCCATTAGGATGTGTTTGGGATCCTTTTTCTGATGGAAGATACTACCATGTTTAATCCTCATCCACTGATGGAAGTAGGTCCAAAATGTGTTCAGTGGGTACAGTGTTCTCAACATTCTTCCTTCTCCAAACACGGTGAGTGACATTTATACCAAATATCTCTATTTGGTCACATCTGACCACATGACTCTTACCTATTCTCCATCACAGTTGAATAGTACCAATGATAAACATTACCGATCTCTCACATTCTTAAGTGAGACAGCTTGCAGAATCTATGACTGACTTTGAACAAAGACTGCTTTTCTGAGGCCAAGAAGAAAAAAAATCAGTCTCCACGGTCAGAAGTAAACCAGTATCTAATGTGTCCCTCAGTCAAGGACCAAGAGATAAGAGGAATCAGAAGTCAGATACCAGAAAACATATCAAAAGCCTTGGAGAGCCCAACCTCAATCACCATTCCACAGGACTTTCATCCTTGAGAGAAATCTGGGTCAACACTGAGACTGTTCATCCCTTTTCTGAAGATCCCTGCAAAGTGTTCTCTAAACTAACCAACTGGCTGTTTGTTTGGAGATCTGTGGATGATCAGTTGATAAAGGTCTGATAATCACCTTGTTGCACCTTAGTTTTAGGTTTACTAGCCGTTCTTTTTGGTTCAATGAGGAAAAAGGAAGCTGCTGTTTTTGTCAAAACTTTTTGGGTTTTATTTTTGGATAAAAACACTATTTTGAAAATAAGTTACAGAAAGAGAATGTATTTAACAGTTAACTGCAGGCAGATAGTGGTCCTTCAGCTTTGGGTTTCTAATTTGCTTTACGTTCCAGGGTTGGTCTGCTAGCCTCTTGGGCTCCTTTAAACCATTGCGCTGACAGCTTCACTGGAGCCGCTTTGTGTTACGACAAGTGATTTCCTTCACAGTGTCACCACTGGTGATTTCAACAGTCACATGTACTGATAATCCCAGAGACAAAACTGTGTAGTCTGTGCTGTTTGACATGTTTGATGTCAACATGCATATGTTGGATCTGATTATGAACAAGGCTGTTAGCGCCTGTCATGATTTTATCACCGTCAGAAGCTTGGCATGATCTCCAATTACAGAGGTGGATAAAAACTGTTTTGCACTAAAAAATTAAAAAAATATATATGTAATACATGAAACTCAACATAGAATATTATTCTGTCCAGCAGCAGTTCTGCACTGTAAGGACCATATTTATTGGCAATCCTTTTTTTAGCAAATGAAGTTTAGGCATAGGGAACAACCTCTGGATCTACGGCATGCTGGCCATTTTGTGACTAGTTTACAATTCTAATGGTCAGAACCAAAAGTAGAGGGACAGGTGTGAATCTGACAAACCCGATGAAGGCAGAACAACTGAAACTTCTTTCAATAAGTACCAAGACTTGAAGGGGGGACTGGAATGCAAGACTTTCTAACTTCAAGTTGAAGGTGAAACTCCAAAATCTCCTCAGGCTGTTATTTAGTATCAAACGGGGAGTTATGAGGAAACCAATGGGACATAAAAAAAGGACACAAAAGAATAATGAAGCGACTGAGAACGACATTGGCCATTTTCATTGTCTCTTCCGACAATGGAAGAGACGGTGTTGTGCTAAAATACTAAACAGATCAAGTTTTGTGGATCTATGATTGCATTGCTTGATTTTTAAGGACAAAAAAAAAAAACGCCTGAGGACTTTATTAGCCATTTTCGTCATCTCTTCCAACGTCAAACTGCGTTATTTCTTTGGCGATGCGCTCAGCGATGGGTCTACTGCTGGCCACGATCAGCCTGCGGGACATCAGGTCAAATAGTCCTCCTGGATACAGAAGATAAGTCAGGTTCCACACCTTCTCCCTCTGTCATGCGGTCAGATAAGTAAGTCCAGCTCCAGGCCTCCAGGGCCACCGTTTCCAGGTATCTCTGACCCTGCAGCTTCTTCTTAGCACAACACACCTGCTTCAGCAGGTGCAGCAGGGATAACTGGAAAACAGGTAGAAGAATGGCTCCTGAGGCCTGGGGTTGGACTGTAAAAACAGTAGAAAGTGACCCTTTGGAAGCAGGTTGGACCAGAACTTTTCAAGCAATTTGCTGCAGGAAAAGAAAAGATATTTAATCTGAAACCTCAATCTTTTGAAATGCTAGAAATGTACCAATTTAGGGAATGAGAGAAACTAAGAAAACAAAGAAAAGCTTGATGTAAAAACTAGATAGAATGCATTTATCTCTTTATTTCAACAATCTGGAATGACTTTTCATGAAAACTCACATAGAATGACTCATCACTTCCTGTCTGCCATCAGTTATATGAAAAAAACCAACGCTAGTGTTGTTTCACAATGTATGTCTACTGCATGAAGCTCTGAGTCAGCACGTCCCAAGCCGGGGGCATTTCCATGGTTCATCACTGTGGGAGGTGGCTTCATTCATTTGCAATGTGCCAGCTTGGTGAGGACCTTACCCCACCCTAATCCAAATCCTGATTGTCTTAGTCAGGTTTGAGGTAAAGGAAAGTCATCTGGACAATCTGGAGTCCTGATAAACTAACCCTTTTAGGTGGAAACTCTTGAAAAAAACTCTAGGCAGTTTTAACAAATCATTTCTGCAAACAAATCATTTTGTTTTTTAAATTAATTTGTTACATGGAGCCTCGATCATTATTTAAAGCAGTTACTTTTATCCTCCAGAGATCACAAATGCTAATTTAATGGTCCACAATTTAAATTCATATGTTCTGGATTTGTTAAGGTCAGAACCAAAAGTAGAGGAACAGGTGTGAACCTGACACACCCGCTGAAGGCAGAACAACTGAAACTTCTCTCAGTGAGCACAAAGACATGAAGGGGGGACTGGAATGCAAGACTTTCTAACGTCAAGTTGAAGGTGAAACTCCAAAATCTCCTCAGGCTACCATGTGGTGTCAAACAGGGAGTTTTATGGAGAACAATGGCTGGCACCTTTTACTGGTTAGCAAGATAAAACTAAAGTACAACAACACATTTGAATTCAATTTGAAAGGTACACTTTCAATCGGAAACAGCCAAACGAGACGCAAAACTGAGAAGCTTAGAAGATCAGAGTTCGCACAAGTGCTTCCAAGTCCAACTCTGATCATCCTTTGGTCGATTTTCAAAGCGTTCCCAGTGGTCTTTTTATCGTGATAATATCAGCAAAATCAAAACATCTGTATAAGACGCCGTTTCTGCAGAGCAGCAGCAGATAGTAAGAAATTTGCCTCCGAGTTGTGGGCGGGACTGTTGGCATGGAGTAAGCCTGCCCCCCCTTCCCATTACCCATCTGTTTACACACTAACGCTAGCTTGCAGTCCCTCACACCCCCAACCAAAAATGACTAGTGCTACAGTAATGGCAAGCAATATTGATGCTATCCAGCCGTAGAGCATGGCGCCAGATTCCAGCTCAGGAGAGGAACATAAAGACGGGCACGGATCCATTTGTCTAGAAGTGGACGCATCTGAGCGGAGCGGAGCAGGAAGACTTTGGCCCCGCCCGGTGTATTTTCTACAACATTGAGAAGCTCCTCTTTCAACTGCATTCTTTGGTCTGCTCCTGATTCACAGCGATTTGTATAAAGAACTGCCCATCAGAAAACACAAAGCTGGTGAAAGCAGTCTGTAAAAAAAACAGATGGAGTAGTTCTTAGACCACGAGGCAGTCCACCACTGTGCATGTGTGCTGTCTGCACAGTTAGAGGGGCAGGGGAATTGCAATGGAGGAATTTACATGGTGTAATGGCTTTTATCTCGGCAGTAAATCACAACAGTAGCAGCAGCTTTTACCGTCTGAGAGAAAAGCCTATTTTCTGTTTATTTGCCTTTTTTATTTGCTGCAAGAGAGATTTTTCTTGTTCAGGCTCTTTCTTTATAGATTCATCATTTTTCTGGGTCAGAGCTCCATACCGTGGAGCCAGGCTTCATGAAGATGAGGTGACGGGGTTTAGGAGCTGAGATGAAGAGTGGTGACTAAATAGCCGAAGGCCTACAGGTGGAAAAAGACAGAAGTGTTTTTTGTTTTTTTCACAAGAGAAGCTCAATCCTGCAGGAATGTTTAAGGAAGCTGAGAGATTGTATTATCTGGTTCATGTTTATAAGGCTGCATGCGTGTTTCTGCTATGAGTCATGACTAAGAACTCGCATGTCAGCATTTCCTCCAGAAAAAGAAGAGGAAAAATCCCATTCAGTGTGAAAAGATCCAGTGTGCCGCAGGTTTCTGCAGGTACACGACATTACAAACACAAGGAGGCAGAAGCGAAATGCACAGATACGCTTTTTATTAGTATTATTTCTTAAATGCATTCATACAAATAAGCACAGGAGATATGCACAACTTTTCTGCGTATTAAGTTTTGGTCTAGATAAAAGACAGAAGTTGTTTCAACACAAGGCTGCATTTATAACAAAACAAAAATAAAAACCAAATAGCTTTAAAGATTAAGAGAACTTTACCAATTGTTTCGTTTCTGGCTGAAGCAATCTAAAAATAAATACTAATGAATAGATCCATGTACGTCCTGAAACAGAAGAAAATTATCATAAATTATCATAAAATTAGACAGTGTCGTGCTAAAATGCTAAACAGATCAAGTTTTGTGGATCTATGATTGCATTGCTTGATTTTTAAGGCAAACACTTTTGAAGGACAAAAAAAAAAAAAAACGCCTGAGGACTTTATTGGCCATTTTCGTCGTCTCTTCCGACGTCAAACTGCGTTATTTCTTTGGCGATGCGCTCAGCGATGGGTCTACTACTGGCCACGATCAGCCTGCGGGACATCAGGTCAAATGGTCCTCCTGGATACAGAAGATAAGTCAGGTTCCACACCTTCTCCCTCTGTCATGCGGTCAGATAAGTAACCGGTGGCGTCCAGCTCCAGGCCTCCAGGGCCACCGTTTCCAGGTATCTCTGACCCTGCAGCTTCTTCTTAGCACAACACACCTGCTTCAGCAGGTGCAGCAGGGATAACTGGAAAACAGGTAGAAGAATGGCTCCTGAGGCCTGGGGTTGGACTGTAAAAACAGTAGAAAGTGACCCTTTGGAAGCAGGTTGGACCAGAACTTTTCAAGCAATTTGCTGCAGGAAAAGAAAAGATATTTAATCTGAAACCTCAATCTTTTGAAATGCTAGAAATGTTGTACCAATTTAGGGAATGAGAGAAACTAAGAAAACAAAGAAAAGCTTGATGTAAAAACTAGATAGAATGCATTTATCTCTTTATTTCAACAATCTGGAATGACTTTTCATGAAAACTCACATAGAATGACTCATCACTTCCTGTCTGCCATCAGTTATATGAAAAAAAACAAAGCTGACTGGATCATTCCTGTTACAATCTCTTATTTTAGATGTTCAAACTCTGTAAACCTTAAGTTGATGATGTCATTATTCTCAAAATGGGCTGCCACTAGAGAATTGCATCACACCCAATGCTCAAAAGGTGCCCCAGGACCTCTCAACACATTCTGTACATTGACTTAACATTGGAACTGGACGCCCCTGCAGTGCGAGTTAAGATTGGTGTGAACGCACTTAACGCCGCAATTTACAGGATCCATCAAATGTCCAACAAATGTGTCTTCAGTTTTGAAAGAAGTTCTTTTTCCTCACACTCCAGTAATATTAACAGCAGTGGATGCAGTTTATTTTGCGCAAACATGGACTTTTACTGGAGGTAATGATGCAAAAAGTTTCACTTCTGTTGCTAAACATGAGATGACATCACAACAAACAGGAAAAATAATTGAAATATCTGTGTTTGCAGTTAAAGCAACGCATTTTTAATAAAAACCATAAACATTTTATGCTGAAAAGCGATAATCCATTAGGCGGACTTGTCTCCATCATTACACATCTTTCACCCCTCATTGAAACCAGCTGCCGTTCCCCCATCAGGACCACACGAAGCTGGTGGACAAAAGCCGCGTGCGAATTTCACCCTTCATTAGAAGCAACATTTGGAAAATCTTCTGTTATCATCCAAACAAAAAGGACTGGTGAGCTCATCCACAGACGCGCGCCCAGTTACCGTCAGGGTTTAGTCTTTTAATAGCTCTGCAAATGACCTGCACACGCCTCACAAGACAAATTTCAGCTTTGTTAGCACTCTGGATGTTAGGACAGAAGCGTCTTCTGCATGCAAGTTTTCTGTTCTCAGCCCTAAAGCAGCATCTGCCTTTTCAACTGGAATTTAGGGGCAAAGAGATAAGAAACAATATCAAGAGTGTTTAAGAAAATAAGCAGGAAGGGGCAGACTCTTTTTGCCGCTTTGTCCTCCACAAACCTTCATATTTGTGATGGTTTTTTGAAAAAGTTTAGCTTTAGTTCCACAGCGACTCACCTGAAATGTCCACGATCACGCCGCCAGCTTCGCTGACCACCGCCGCCCCTCCCGCCATGTCCCAGCAATGGATGCCCATGTGATAGTAGGCGTCCGCCGAGCCGCACGCCACCAGGCACATGTTTACCGCCGCGCTGCCCGGAGAGCGAATCCTGGAGGCGGAAACGGGACGTTTGCGTCCGAATACCAGCAAAAGTGTTTTTGTGATGAACCAAATAAAGTCCGGCAGAATATGATTGAGCACAACTTTTGTTTGCACTTTAGAATTAAATTATGACATAAAATATTACTTTTGATGATCAAATAATCGAACTGATGTGAGTTTTACCTTTAAAAAAATCCTACTTCTTTATTCTCAAATATTTTATTTTTAAATACTTTTATGTTCCTTAGTGGACGTTCTGATTTCTGATTGTCATTGAATGCAGACTGGTTCAGATCAGACTGATGACTCTCAGTGTGATGGGAAACAAACCGAGACCAGCTCCAGAGATGGGAGGAACCATTGCTGGGGTCCTGGTCCCGGTCTGCTTGGCTGTCTTCAGACTGAAAATCTGCTCCGAATTATCAGGGAAAACGAACTCTGGTTCACTTAAAGCGGACCAAATGTGTCCAGTCTGAATAGACCCTAAAATGTAAATGTATTTAAATGTAGATTTTCATACAACTTGAAGCTGATTTGCTTCCGCGGCGGCATCTCATGTTTTGTTTTTTTAATCCTCCGTAAATCCTCTGTGTCAAAACAAAAAATAACTTCTTTGCAGAAAACATATCAAAGTGTGTGTGACCTTCAGTTAGTACTGGATATAAATATATCTTCACTAAAAAAAAAAAGATATTTTATTATCGGTGCATTTCTTGCATCTCTGGAGCAAAGTTTTAGACTCGATCTGAATCGTGCGTTTGGATCACAATCAGGGATCGGATTCAGTTCTATTACTATTTTGATCAGGGCTATAAATTTGAAGCTTATTATTTCAAATAAATGGTCGAGTAAAAGTCTGCACATCATGAATGGATCACAACTTTTTATTCTAGTGAAGCTAGTTTGAGCAGCACAAAAACTGGTAAAGTTAGCGCGATGTTCACAGATTTGTTCTTCCGGGTTCAGTAACTGTCATTTCAAACTGACAGCAAGTGTCTCTATTGGTTTGTTTTGACGCAAACAAAGACCTACAAAAGAGAAAAAGACTGTTTTTATTTTTTATTAATAATGGGACTTAAACAGAGAGATGGGAGTGAGAAGACCACCAAGGGACCGTCTACAAAGAGCAAGGTCAGAGAAAAACGGATGCAAAGAAAAACTATCAAAATTGTCTCAAAAAGAATAAATGGACCAATTGATGTGAGCTGGTCACAAAAACTCATCATATACAGGCTACAAGAATCATTTGGAAGAAATTCATGTTTAGATTTTAAGAATTTCTTATGGATATGACTCACATGTGATCACAAATGTTCAATAGTTCTGAAGATACTAAAGGTGCAGTCACTAAACTTTCTCTCATCACCATTTTTCATCTATTTTTACTAGTTAAATGTAAAAAAATAACTAGTTTTTCTAGTTAATAGTTGCACTAATTTTACTTCAAGCTACTTCATAGAAGTGCTATGTTTAAGTGTTAAATGCAAAAAGATAGTAAATAAAACAAAAATAAGAGAAAACCTAAATCTGTATCGCATCAGGATTTGGATCTGATCCTTCCTGCCCCCCCAAAAAAACCCACTTTTCTCTGTTTCTTTCCGTCATTTATTAAGTGAGATCTACTTTTGTTGAGTTTAAAACACTAGATGAGCAAAAGGTCACTTTTGTAACAAATCAATCGAAAACTAAAACTGGTTTTCTGGCTCGTGTGCCGGCTCTCTTTAAAGGTTACGTTGTGATGTGTAATGCACATTTTTCTGCAGGACGGATCCAAAGTGAGACACGCCCGTTGGAGACGGGCCGGCGGCGTGGAGCGACTCCCTCCAATCCCAACCACCAACTGGACAGAGCCGAGGCAAGTGGCAATGTGGGGTTTTTTTTTTTTGGTAAAAGCGAGTTGCAGACGTTTAATTAAGACCTAGGCAGAGGTGTCAGCTTGTGAAAAGAAAAGGGCAAAATGCATCTCTTTTCACAGCTAAAGATCAAGTCCTTCAGCCTGGATTCAAATTAGATTTGCTGCTATTTTTATCTGCGTTCTGCTTGTATTTTGAGAGGAAAGTTGCTGTGACTTTGAACTGTTTCCCTCACTCAGACGAGGATTTGAGGAATCCACCTTTAGAGAGGCAGACGTGTATTTACCCGTGAACCGGGATGGTGAGGATGGTTCTGATGTTGGCCAACATCCGTTTGAAGTGTTCTGGATCTTCCTTGAAGCCCATTTCTGTCAGGACCAGAGATTTGCTGATATCTTTACAAGAAAAGAAAAAAAAAATTTTTTTTAATTCTTTCCTCAAGAACAAATCCAGTTGAGAGATTGGACAGAATCCTGTCTCCCCCTGGTGGATGGACTCAGAACTACACCAGCACCCACCTTCTTGTCCAGACACTTTGATGGGGTCTCCGTTGCAGAAGGCCCCCTTCCCTTTGCGCGCCGTGTACATTTTGTCCTCAACGCAGCTGTACACAATCCCAAACTCTATCTGAGATCAGGAAACCACAGTGAATGATTCAGAAATCCACAACAAACTGTCTGTCTGCTCTTGTTTAGGCCTACCTCCTTCTTCACCGTGAAGCCGATGGACACAGACACAAACGGGAACCTGCCCAACACAAAACTCGTCTTTAATGAAAGAGAAAAAGCTTCTATTAGCGCTGTGGTTTCATCTGGGTCGTCTCATTATCCCTGACAGCGAGGACATCCAAGAGGGGAAGCTAATTAAAAGATAAAAATAGTGACGAGAATCCATCGCGGGATCCCGTTCCTGACGGGTCCTGGCGGTCTCTTATCTCAGGCGGCGGTCGTACCTGTGGACGAAGTTGGTGGTGCCGTCGATGGGGTCGATGATCCAAGTGGGATTATCAGTCAGAACGCTGGGGGCGCCCGCCGCTACAGACTCTTCGCCTATGAAGCTGATAAGGGAGAAAAAGAGAAATGAGCTGGGAGCTGAACTCAGCAGAATGAAGGGAAAGTCTCTCTCCTGTCTTTGCGTGTTTTGATGCAGACGATGCCAAAACTTGATCCTCAACGCTGATCCCTGCTCTTCTGGATCAGCTGATTGCAGGTTCCTAATGAACCCAATCAGAACCAGAGTTCTGGTCCACACATGACCTAAAGCGGGTTAGCTCCTCATTCTGGTCCAGCTTCTTACCAACCAAAACCCAGCGAGAGCCGCCAAGTCCCACTTTGATTTAGAAAAATTCACTTTATTTATGTAAATGTAGCCGTTAGTCCATTTATTTACAGTAATTGAATCATAAAAGTGTTATTTTTTTCTATAATAACTTTAACTTCTTTGACCGTTTCACATCAGCACAAAAAAAGGAAGTTTCAAAATAAACCAAACACTGTATGGAATAAGATGCTCTCACTACAAAAATAACATCTTCTGTCATTGTGACTTTGGTGGCCCTTTATCCTTTTTCTCTCAAAATCTCCACAAAATAACAAAAACGCACTTTTTGTTACACTTTTTGTGTCATTTTATTTGGATTTTATTTTCTGAATGTATCTGTTTGGAATTCTTTTCGTTCCTGATTGAGTGTGAATAAATGTGGGTTAAAAAAAAGAGGAAATAAATGACTTTGTGTGGCAAAGTTTAGGCAGGAGGAGTCTTCTAAAAAAAAAAGAAAATAAAAAATAAAAAAGCTGATTGATGTCGTTTCAGGACTCCCTGCTCTCTAAATCTCTGGAGAACGCATGGGGTCATAAAAATAAAATACAAAGTTAAATTGACTTTAAAATCCTAGACGACAACCGTCTTTGGTTCTGCTGGGTTAAAATGTTTTAATTCCATTTGTTTTTGAGCCTGAAATAACATTAGATGCAGCAAACAGGAAATGACACTTTCCATTTCTTCTAACGTTCATAACCTTCATTACAAAAAAAGTGCGTTACCCCAGACATAATAATACTTCCACAAGCTTTTCCAAAAAATATATTGACAGCTTTTGTTAGACGTGGTCAATCAAGTGTTTTTGTGTTTTTCAGACAAACCTATTTGTTTAACAAAATGTGCAACTAAAACACATAAATCAACAAAAATGTTTCCTGAGCGTTTAGCTTTTAAACCTCCACATTTATTTGCATTTTTCTGTTCAAGCGGGCATCACCGGTTCTCTCCAGGAAAGCGGTACCTGTGCGTCGGATACTTTTCCTTGATGGAGGAAATAATGAGGCGTTCCACCTTCTGGTCCGTCTCGGTCACCAGGTCAACCGGGGAGCTCTTCTGCATGATGGTTATGTCCTTTTGGAGAGCCTCGCAGATCATCTGACACAAGCAAACGGGACAGTGAGGGGATTTTCCCTGGATGACTGACCACATCTGCTGCTTTAACTGCTGGACATGGCGGTCCGTGGCGGCCACAGATGACCAGACTCTGAGCCTTAATGAGTTGTGTAGGTGACACACGACCAGCAGATGGACGCGTCCTCGCATGTACAGTTCAGCATCAATAAAAAGGTTCATTAAAGCCCAAAGAGGAAACTTCTTTGTAGCCAAAATGCTCATTTTTGAGAATATGTCTCAAAAAAACAGAAAAACTATTCAAAGTCACATATTTTGATTAATTTGATTTTTTGTTGTTTTTTTTCTATAGCAAACATTCAAACTTAAATACGAAAACACAACTATAAATTGTATTTTTTTTTTTTTTTTGCTTTTCTGAGTCGTTTTAGAATAGAATAGAATAGAATAAAATAGAATATCTTTATTGTCACTCTCCACATGTACATAAAGAAATGAAAGTAAATCACCAAATCAGTGCCAAAAACTACATGAACTGGTTATGTGCACACAGTATGCTGAAACAGTAATGAAGTAAAAAAAAAAAAGTGCATTGCAGATACAAAATTAAAAATTGGGGGGAAAATATTAAATAAGGAAGTAAACAGAAAGATATTAAATAAAAAAAAACAAATGCATATTATAATGTAACGTTTATGATTAACGTTTTTAGATTTCTCTTAAATTGTTTATTGGGTACGACAGAAGCTGACAAGTATTTAGAAGCTGATTTATGGAATTTCAATTCCTATATTTATATATTTTTTTCATTTCCACGAATCAACTAAAACAAAAAATACTACACAAAAAAACATCTATGTGAATCTGTGAAACCGCTGATCCAAAAAGTGAATAACAAATGAAAACAGGAGGAAAATGAAAGAAGAAAACTTGTTTATCTGCACATTTTGCATTTTATTTTGATAAGTGTAAGAAATGAAAGAAAAGTTATGAAAAAGTTGTTTTTTCTTCTTCTTTATTTCTCCTTAAATGCTTGTTTTTATTAAAATGTTTTTTTATTTTCATAATTTGGCAGCATTTTAAACTTGAGGTTCAAAAGAAAAACTTAAATCATTACAAATACCCACGACCCAGGAAGGTTTCCCTATTTTACCTAAAGGGGCAGACTGTACCAAATGAGGGGGTGGAGTTCAATGAAGATGTTTGGTTTCTTCACCTTTCCAGCCCGTTTGGTGACCTCCACACAGAAGTCCATGCATTCCTGCCAAGGATCACTCATGTTCACACAGCGGGAGAGGGACTAAAACTGCAGAAGAAAAATATTGAAAAAAGCAGAATTTATCTAACGGAAGCGCATCACCCTGCAAAAGCATCAGTTTTAGGCTGGAATAATTAGCTTACCCTGTTAGCTTGTAGCCAAAACAGAACGAAATAGTTGAAGGGAAAATAATAACTATGCTAAAAAAAAATGCTCCGAAGAGGATTATTTAATCCCCGTAATTTATAAAACAAAAACTAGGAAACGATATTCAATCATTTCTTGGGCTAATGCTAATCCCACCCACGTCTGCTCTGAATGGTTCTGACCGTGAAGCGCACTGAGAAGAGCAGTGGGTGGGGCTTATTTGAAGGCTTACTGCTATTGGTCAGTCAGAATAAGCGGAAAATTAAATCTTTGTCACTATTGGTTCGTCGTCCCCCCTCGATCTTAAAGAGACCAAACCAAGCGAAACAGACTGCTTGTTTTTTAAAAACAAGAAGGCAGATTATTTTTATTTTCTTTGTACACAAAAAATAAATAAAAAACACAAAACTGTATCAAAACAGAAAATCTTGTTTGGTTGCTGAAGGGCTACACGCAACTCCTATTTTCTGCCAGTAGGTGGCAGCACACACACTATAATCAATGGAGACAGTCACTTCTGGGTGAAAATAATCCTAAATCAACATTAGGGCTGACATTCTTCTGCTGTTTTATAGTCTCACACATTGCATGTAATTCTAACAGCAGCCAGTAACATTTTTTATGTTATCTTGGGTTTTTATTTATTTATTTTTTTTAAAGAAGGAAAAAGCAATGAGGTGCAGCAGGGATGTTAGGGACTGCGGACGCAAATGTAATTTTAGAAGTTCCTTTTTTTTCTTCTCTTTTAACAACCAAATTAACACTATCAGATGCAGGGGTCTCCAACACTAAACGAGCCAATTGGATCAGTTTATCACTGTCCAAAACCCAGCGAGAGCCACAAAGTCTGATTTCACCATTTTAGGTTAATTCTTTTTGTTTTGTTTTTTTGTGATTAAGCCATTTTATCCATAAAATATAAAACACTTTAAACTATCACAGTGTTATATTTCTGTCTCTATATAACATGTTTAATTAACTGTACTTTTCACAGGTTCCTTTCAAAAATGATAGACACCCCATGTCAAATAAGATCCTCCTGCTGCAGCAGATTTACCTAAAATGAAGATGCAAGAAAGTCAAGCATGACATTTTTTTATCATCACAAATTCTCCTTTTTTCTATTAAACACAAGCATCACAAATTTAGTGTAGAATCACATTTTTTAATGTATTCATGTAAAGGTAATTATCCCTATAAGGAAGTGTACCTCTAAACAACAACTAGAGCAGAGGGAATGTTTGTTTTAAGCTTATCTTATAATTAAATCACTCTGACAGTAAAGTAAACCTTTTATTTTTCAGTTATCTGACATGATAAAAAAAATAGATGACAAAATGTAATTAAGTAAACTTAAATGACCAAGCCCAATATTTATTGATATTGTTATCATGTTTCATTAAAGCCAAAGAGTCAGATAGAAAAAAAGCAACATGTTTATCTATAGGCACCGAGTTTGTGAATGAATGCAGGGACAGAAATTTGTCCAAGGCATGTTTTACAGGGTTTTGCACCAGTGAACCAAAACAAACTGTTGTATTGACCAATGCTGTTTACTGTAATGAGGAAGACTTGTGAAATAGGTTTTCGGTTTGCCTGTCCATTCCTTGGAGAACAAGCCTCACGTTGACTTTCTGGCAGACTAACTGGTCTCCTAATTGGAGTCATGTGGATCTTCTCTCACAACATGAGACCAGAAGAAAACCCTCCAGTGTCTGTTTAGCCTGATTCCTGCTCAGTAAAGAGACGTGCATGTGTCCAGAACGTCAGCAGTCGGACAAAAGTGTTCTGCACATTTCGTCAAAACGCAACCACGTTAAGGAGGAAGTCTGATTGAAGCCAAAGTTTACCAACAAACCCATGAAGGGATTTGCTGCACCCTGACTTACACATGACAAAAGGTGAGTGTGTATGTTTTCCTTTAGCACAAGCGCTTGCATTTGCTTTCACAATGGTTCATGTGTTGTTGTTGCTTTCTAAAACATTTAAATGGAGGTGAATCTGAGTCTGCAAAGTTTGATGGTTTTGCCCAAATCCACATGGGACTAGTTCATGGATTTGTGCATCCTAACCCAAACCCCCAGGAAAGTGTGCCATCCCTTCTTTCGTCCTACATTTTTCCAGCCTTTAATCTAGACGCCAAGCTGGAATTTCCATCCATTTTTCCCCTACGGGTTTCAATAGAGGATGCACCATATCCATGTTCACAAAGAATTGTTACAAGATAATACGGCTACACAGAAACACACAAATGAGACTTTAGAAATGTATGTGTGTGACGTGATTTTAATCTAAATCCTCATTATTATTTGAAGACTATTTGAATGTGTTTCCAACAAAATGCAGTTATAAAACAAGAGTTGCTCTCCTTTAAAGGTGTGCACCGCAGAACATTTCTTTAAGAGAACATCCACGAGTTGAGAGCCGGCTTGTAGCCTCCAGAAAAATCTTTATTAAAAAGATGATGGCATGTCTGCGTCAACATTTGTGCAAGAGTATAAATGTGTTTACAATGATTGCAAACAACAAAACCCATCTGGAGAAGCTGACAGGGAAGCAACAGTCAAGTCTGGGGGTGGTGGTAGTGTGATGGTCTGGGGTTGCTTGCTTTGTAACTCCATCTCTTAAAAGAGAAGCTAAAGGTAAAATGCTGAAGGTGTAATGAGGAGAGCTTCTTTCTGTCATAAAATATGAGTTTTTGTTTTGTAATAACAAAATTTGTTTGCTGATGAGACAAATTATATGAAAACAAATGCACCGAAATGATAAATAACAAGGATTGATGACATTTTTACCTGTTTTTGAGCTCTCGTCATCTTTTATTTAACTGAAATGTTTTGTGTTTTCTGGAGTAACTTGATTGTTTAGGAGTTGTTGAACACATAGCGAGCCCAGATACATTTTTTTTTACTAAACGTTGTTGTGAAAAGTTTTTTAAAATGTACCTGAATAAAGTTGTTTTAAAAGAAAAACAATATTCGCTATGATTATGTTGTTCATTCAGGTTCCCTCTTTGTCCAAACCGTCGCAGTGAAGAACCACAATTCCAAGAATCATGTTTCCTAAAACATCTGCTCACTTTGCAACGATTAACTTTACCGCATGTAAATATTTCCTCCTGGTTTCTTTATTCTTATACAAACTGTTTTTTGCGTGTGTTTCGACAAGCTCCTCTTAAATGTCAAGTCTGTTCTGTTCGCTCTTTGTGGCCATTTGAAAGGGTGTTTCATGCTTCAGCTCAGCCATGGCCAGGTTCAAACGCAACCCGGGACAACCCCCAACATCAAGCACATCGTGGTGGGAAGATGTTTCACCTACACCAC
Source organism: Oryzias curvinotus (assembly GCA_023969325.1). Taxonomy (NCBI): domain Eukaryota; kingdom Metazoa; phylum Chordata; class Actinopteri; order Beloniformes; family Adrianichthyidae; genus Oryzias; species Oryzias curvinotus. The sequence continues at coordinate 36,082,630 of CM043719.1, read as the reverse complement.
CCTCATCAACTCCAGCTTAAGGTAACAGGCAGCTTTGAACAAAAAGTTCAAAGTTACGCATTGTGAGGCCACACCTGGAGAACAGGATCTGATCTATGCCGAATTCCAGGCAGAGTTGGACATGTCCAACAAACCACAGAGTTCTTTGTGTGGATCAAGCCGCCGTCTAAAAAGAGAATGAAAGACGGAAAACCCAGTATTTCTGGATAAGTCTAACTTATCTAACTTTACAAAAATACTGTGGAAGAGTTAGGACATAAAGAAGAAAAAAGGTTTTATTTAAATCGTTCTTTTTCTCCTATGAAAAGCTAAAAATTAATCATTCTTAGAAAAACAGAACTACATTCATAAACCATTGTCCTCCGTTTGTTTTGATATCACATTTAAAAAACAGAAAGATCGGAATTTTTGTCAAAATTTCTTTTCCCAGAATAAATTTGCTAAAGAACACACAATTCAGGCAAACTGTTTGAAGACGAATGATAAAAAAAAAGTGTTTTATTTGTTTCATTCAAACTTACATCTCTGCTGAATCACTCGGGCCAAAGTATATTTTCTGTTACATGAATGGGCATGAAATGTAGTGGTTCAAACATAAAGCCCTGTGGCACGCCGCTATTAAACTAATGGAGGAATACATACATGAACAAGTGTGTTTGAAATTAAAAGACTCAAACTTTTTCTTTATTCAAATTATTTTAAATCGGGAGAAAAATACAAAGCAAGAAGCAAAATAACACCAAATAAGGTTATTTTCTGAATTTTGATTAAAAATTTGTATTTTTAGACTGACACATTTTGGTCTTTGAACTCTACAGTCATGACTGTGAGGAGATCTGGAGACACTTTGAGGAGGCGGTCATTCATCAACCCACCTGCAGCGTGAAAGTCCAACACTACGACAAAATGTTCGACACGATGCGGGAGTTCTGGCCCTGTGACAGGGTGAGCAAATTTAACTGTACTCTCCAAAATCAGGTTCATTGTTTCTGAACTCGTCTCCCTTCTGGACAGTTTCTTTTCTGGAGCAAAACCAGGACCCTGATGCACAGTTATGCCGCTGTTTTCCGTCACTTCTGGACACTGGAGAACACGCTGGTCGGCTTCATGTTCAATGAACTGGTCTGGTGTGGTCAAGAGGAAGAATCTGGTGGGGGTTTTTTTTTCTAGAATATCAATAAAAAAGGTCACAAGATGCAAATAAGGCTGATTTGAAAGCCTCTGTGGAAAAGATGTGCTCAAAACGCAACAAGAACGAAACAGCTGTGGGCGGTATCCTACTGGATTCATTTTTAGTTTTATTTTCATTTTAGCTTACAACAGTGCTGCACAAATATCAGAAACATTTTGGGAGACATTTTTGTTCAAGTTTGCCTCATCTGTTACAGTTTAAGCCTAAATTGCAGCTGGGTGGATGCAGGTTGTCTGCAGGTGGAAAATGTATGTACAAATATCAAGGTTGTGGACTGCTTTGTGAACCCATAGAGCCAAGATGTTCATGCACATCCTTTCTATGTATACATGCAGGAAGGGACGGTTTTAAAAGTCCTTTTTCTATGCATTCACACTAAAACCACAAAATAGTCTCAAGTTCAATTCAGAAAAACGCTTACATCCATACCATAAAATCCAGATTCTATTGTTCAGGAATAAACTATTTCATAGAGGAAAAAATAAAAAAAATTTGCAGTAGGATTTTTAGTAAACTTGGATATTTTTTTTCTTTTAGTTTCCCTAAACTAAGGATTTTAAAGTTGATGATTAGTGAATTCTGATCAAAAACCAGTTATGTCCTCTCGAGCACTGGCTCGTCTCAAGCCAAACCTGTCACAAGATTCCAAGAGATTCAAAGATTCAAAGGGTTTATTGTCATATGCACAGTAAGAAACGGATTTCCCTGCACAATTAAATGCTTACTTTGCTGTCTGCTCCGAATGCCAAAAAGTATACAGAAAACTGAAAATTCACACAAACATACACACAAAAACACAAGATGTCGTGCAACAGGAACAGGCAGACGGCCGGATCCAAATGCAGCAGGTTTATTGGCTCAGCTAAAAGCCCACAAAGCGATTTCACAAAGTCAAAATCTGATTGATATGAGCGTTTCGCAACAATCATTTATGAATCCACTGTCTTCTGAAGATAAAAACGTTGATGGTTTATTAAAAAAACTATGTGTAAGCACATTTGTTTTTGGTAAAAATTGTTCCCACTCTCAGAGTTATGACCTTTCCCAAACAAAAAGAGAAGAACCACACAGGAGATGAGAATTTTTGTGAGACTCCTGCAGAAGGAGAATCTGTCACAGAGGACTTCTGCCTTCCTAGTGCATGGAGCCTCTTTTTATTGAAAACTGAAGGTAGCAGACGTGAACGTGGGTCATTTCATCAGGAATAACACAATTATATTTTGTACTTAGACCCCGAAAAAGTCATAGAAACTTGTGTAGCTACCCGTCAATATGAGAGATTTAAATGCAGAAGCGCGACAACCCATATTTGCATGGAATTCTCATTGGAAATGGTCACCGGAGGTGGTGTGAATGTAGCTTTAGGCTTTATTTTCAAATCTTTCTACACTTTTGTAAAAATTGAAATTAGATAGCAGACTTACTCAATGGAAAAATTGACATTTCAACTAAAACTAAAGTTAGACAGTTTCACAAAAGAAAATGGGAAAAATAGTGACAAATATGTTGGAAACCCACTAAAATTCTAAGAGGATTTTTTGAAACAAAAAAAAAAAAAAACAGCCCAAATTTTGTATATTACCATTACCATGTTTGTAAACACTGACAACTGGAAAACACTCAATAAAAACAAAGTAAAAAAAATTAAATAACAGACTAAGACATGTTTAAAATTATTGGGTCACCGTCTCTTTGTGTCAGGCAAAAGAAAAAAAACGTCCTCATTATTAATTTGTCACCAACAGCAGTGAAAACATCTCCAGAGACGTGTCCAGTTTGTTGACTTTTAGAGTCAAAGAACAAATCTTTAGGGTGTTACGCTCTTTAGCTGTGATTCATGTAACAGCACATAATCGGAGTTCATCCGCCGCAGGTTTTGATTTTAACTCCTGTCCAGAGTGGTCGGCGTGTGGAGATCATCCAGTCTTCTCCCTGTGGAGACACGCCTCCCAAAAGGTGAGTTTTAGAGTCCCGACCCTCATAATAACTGTCTGTGAGCCCCTTTGACTTTAGCTCTCAGTTCGCAGAGATGGCATGTGGCAACATCACTGTTCTACTCAATGGATCTATTGCTGACACCTTCAACAGGAAGAGGTGAGAAGTGATGAACGATGCAGGAGATTGGGTTCAGATTTTCATTCATCATCCTTCTCTGTTTCTTTCCCAGCATGTTTGGAAGTGTTGAACTCGACAGTTTAAATCCCCATAGAGTGGACCACGTGAACATTAAAGTGGTGACCAACCTGGAAGGACCATACATGTAATTTTATTACCATTTATTCTTTAGAATGTGACTCCCAGATTACCAAAAATAAAGAAATAAACCCAGAGAGCAACACATTTTTCAGCGTTTTTCTTGCTCTAAGGTGAAGCTCATTGGGGACATTTGTATAACTGGGTGTTGCAGGTTTTATGTGGATCAAATCAAACCTTTTAAAACATTTAGTCAGACTTTCACTCCTGTCTGTAATGACTAAGCTGTCTCAATCGCTTTCAGGCAGCAGGAGACATTTTTTATTTTTAAAGAAAGGCTCAAAAGTTGATCAGCACATTTTATTTTATCATTTGAGCTGTAGCCTTTGTTGGATTCACAGGATTATTTTTGTTAATCCTCCAACTTGTGAAGCTGCAAAACTTGTAACATTTTGTCCTTACCTTTATTAATTGCAGAGAGTCCTGTAGCCGGGGGTCTATTATTGATTTGATCCAAATTCTTCAATCGAGGGGTTTTCGCTGGACCTGCACCGACAGCGACCAGTGAGTGAAACTCTGTGGCCTCATAAAATAAGCATAATTATTTATCTCGGGTTATCAGTTTAGATTTCTTGAACATGTCAGTGTTTTAAATTTTTTGAACCATGAACCCCATGATCTGAACTATCTGCAAAATTGTATATATATATATTTTCTTAAAATAAATCTACACATGAGCCAGCTAGAGTTTAGAGAAACTTTTCTATGACTGCAACGATCACCTGCACTTCAAAACACGCTGTCACTGGGATTGGAAAACAAACTTGTTTGTAACATTTGACCAGAGTTAAAGCTCATGTTGATGTAAAAGCATCCATGTTAATTAGTTGATTAAATGTATACAGTTCAGAAAATTCCCAATCATGTACCTATGGTGGAAGTGGTGTTGTGATAACTTACATACTTAACAGCTAAACAAAAACACAGTTCAGACAATACTGATTTGTGTTGAAGTCCACAGAGGAACCATTAATCCACTGTAAAAAGAAGAAAAATTGTTAGGCAAACAAAAGAACTAGACACAAATGTAAAAAAAAAAATGTTAAAGGTTAGGTTGGTGTTTTAATTACTAAGCATACAACAACTAACTTTGGAGAAAGTCTCTCAGTTCAGAATAATTAAATTGTGATGTGATCTCCTCCAACAACAAAGTGACTTCCTCTCCTCTCAGTAGGAAGATAGTGTTCACACCAAATGAAGGTGGTACTTCAACGCGGCTGACTTTAAACAAAGCGATGTGTCCACAGAACCCTGATGGCTCTTCTGTGCCTCCAGAACCAGCAGTTCTCCTACCAGGCGTGCACAAACCCCCTCCAGCCAACAACCAGCCTTCAAACCCCCATCTACTGAGATGTGAGGCAGAGACACGGGTCAGTGCGGCTTCGATGGACTTTTTCATTCTGAGCACACAATGTGTTCCAAAAAACATGAATAAAATCATAAACGGAGTTTGAACTGTGTTCAAGAGAACAATTTCAAAAACCAACCAGGAACAAACCACAGAGATTTACTGTTATTGCACATTATATTTGAAGGATTTCTGTTACTGTGACACTTCTGCACCTGTCAGCAGATGTTCTGGTCCACTCCTCCTGAGCAAACCTCCTCCAACTATTTTTAATTTGAACATTTCTCCTCTAGGCAGCTTCAATTCAACCACAACAGGATTCATCAGAAGGACGCTTTAGACTCGTCTGATGTTCTGCTTCTGTGATTGTTTCCATGTTTTGGTGTCACTCAGTGAATGATGTCTTGCAGCGGAAAGCACTAAATAAAAAGATGCTCTCTACCACCTCACCTGGACTTCTCCACCACAATTCCTTCTTTACAGCACCTCCTCCCAGCTGTGGGACCCTCCACAGACTGAGAGGTGACCACAGGTTCTCTGCATTTGTTCAAAATCAAATCAGATCAGACAGGGAAGCTTCAAAACTCGTCTAAAAACTCTGATTTTGTGTCATTGCCTGTCATTTTCTGTTTCATTGTTTGTGTGTTGTGAACCCATGCCAATGCAGTGCAATGACAGTTGTGGTCTCACATCCTCTTCTCTGAAGGATCAAGTCCAGTCATGTATTTCCCATAAATACAAAACACTTTTTAACTTGTTTTCATTTCCTGCGTCTTTTTTCTGTTAAAGACAGAAGGAAATGATCCACTGAAGGTCATACAATGTTCAAATCTGCAGGATGATGCATCTCCTGTAATAAGTGAAATAGTTGGAGTTTGTGTTTCTAGTATTCAGAGTGTTATGTTGAGATGTTTAGATAAGAAAAGTCAGGGAGTGTCGGACTGGTGAAAGTCACTGATGCTCGTGGATCCTCCAGGAACATTATAATATAATTATATTATAATATAAATCTTGTTAAAAAATGACAAAACTTTTATTTAATTTAAGGTCTTTGATACTTTTGAAAAAAGAAGTGCAACAGAGTAGTGTTAAAAAAATGTCAACAATAAGGAGAAACAGTCAATTCTGTAAAATGAAGGTGAACTTTTTTGCGTCCTGCATCACAGCGGTGATGACATCACAGTAGTGATGACATCACAGCGGTAGAAACCATTCAGGGGGGCAAACTCTCTTAAGGGGGTCAAAATATTTTGAAAATCCACCCATTAAACAAAAACACGCTTGTCGAAGATATTCAAAGGAAGTTTTGAAACTATTATGGGATGTCAACAGTACCTACGGCCCAGTGGTTATTTTGTGGAAATGTGGAAATTTTCACTTTTTCCCACAATAAAGGCAAAACAAAGTTTTGTTCGAGTGATCTCCATGGAATTTTACTTAACGCCAGGTAACGTCTACAACCACAACCAAAATTTTGTAACCTTTGACCTCGGGAAGAGGCTGCCATCTTAAATTTTCCCATACATGACCTTCAGTTCCTATAACAAATGTAAACCCCTCCTTGGGATTTCAAACTACCACCTCCTTGAACACCAATGGGAAGCTACTTTGGGAAAAAAAAGTTGGAATCAGCAGTTGTCGATTTTGAACGCCGCTAGCATGGCGAGCTCACAATAGGTACGTTTTCCTGCTGCTCAAACACTTTTTACCGAATTATTGGGAACTTTTTTTTGCGAACTGTGGCCTCAAACTGAACGAAGTAGTTTGACCGATGACTGAACACAAACCCTCATGTTGCTGAGGAAATCCAAAAGTTTACTTTTGTCATTCTTCTAAAAAAGAAAATGGTTGCAATGGAGATAAAACCTACAGGAAAGATGCAATTTAGAAAAAGAAATGTGTTTTTATATGAATTTGTGGCATGCAGCTCTGACCAGGGTGGGAGGGGCATGTGGCAGCCACCCACCCGGCGAGGGTAGATAAAAAGGTGGTAATGAGGGGCAACACAGGCATTTAACATTAATATCTGAACACATCTTTATTAAAGTCTGTGTCATGATTTCCACATTGCAATATTTTTGTCATTTTCTGTGTTTGATCCATCATTTTCACCACAAACTGGGAGGATTCCACCTTAATTTTTCATTCAAATCAGCTTTTATTTAAATTTTTCACACGTTCTGCTGCATCTCAAAGAGCTGCTTCAAGCAGACGCCTTTAGTCTCGCCAAACCTGAACATTTCGACAGAAATTCCAGAAGACTGCAGGAGAAATCAAGTCAGAGATGTGTTCCAGGAATGCGCAAAGTCTGCAGGAACACCATGTATTTACCAGAGAAAGCAGAATCCCACATAATTCCATGCGAAAAAGTTCATCCATTTATGAACAAACTTGAGAAAAAGGGCTTAGAACTTTTGTTTTAATTGCTTTGTATAGATGACAAATAACGGATATTTTTGTATTATAGGGAGATGTTCCGAAATAAGATAGATAATCCAATGTTGTGAGTACTATCTGCTGGGATGAGACAATAATAAGCTGCAGATGGTCTGTTGTATAGGAATGGATGCTATTATCCCTAAATAAATACTAAGGCACCAATGAGACACTGTGGCAGGCAAATGAATGTTGACTTCTTTTGGGTTCTCAAGTGGGCGCCCTCCTTCGTCAGTGTTTCTACGACACCTCCAGAGGGTTCAGCAGTGAACCCCCCCCCCCATCAGCCACCAGACATTTGGAGGCCAAGGTCAGGTCCTTTCACTGACTCCCTCTCACATTTCTGCATGGGAAAAACCAGATTGCACCACTTCAACTGAAGTTGGGCCGTCAGCAAGCCATGGTTTCACTTCTTGAACCTGATGCCTGAAGCAAAAAGAATCTGAATGTTTGTGTGCCTCCTCTGTCGTCGTGCGAAGGCACGGATGTTGGATGAGCAGCAGGTTGGAATGAGACGGTTGGAATAACATTCTCTCAAATTTAAATCAGTGCTTGTTGCCAACACTGATGGATTGATCCCTCTGGTGATCTGATGCTGCAATGTTTAGTGTCATTTTAATGAAAATTTATGCTCAAAAAAAAATTTCTAAAATGAACAATATCGCAGTTTAAAAATTAAATACGACACAGATCACTTTTTGGACGAAATATTCGATTTTTTTTATATTCTAATGAACTCCTGCTGCTCTGCAGAAACTATGTCCTAGAAAATGATTTTCGGCAAAACGGCAAAATCACAACTTAAAAGACCACTGAGAGCGATTTGAAAATAGATCAAAGGATGATCGAAGTGGATTTTGAGACTAAGTTTAACTTCAACAAATCTGGAAACTGTTCATTAAGTTCGTTATTACAGTTATTCTGCAAATGTCATAACAGAAAACAGAGATAACACACCTGCAGCTCAAAGCTGATCTATTCTCACCTTTTGTCAGAACATAAAGCCTCTTTGAAAACAAACACATCCGTTAGCAGGAGCTTCAATGTGGCCAACAGAATGACATGAAAATAAACACATTTTACCATGCATCATTTTTCCAAACCCGCTGAATTCCTTTGGGGCTCACAGGGTTGCTGGAGCCTATCCCAGCTACTGATGGTGCAAAACCTATCATGAAATCGTTTCAATGTCAGCCTGAACATACATGTCAGATATATTATCATAAATATTAACATTATCATAAGAAATACATTTGAAAATCAGATCAAATAAAATGTACCAAGAAAAAATAATAAATCTGACCCACATTTCATCTTTATCACAAATATCAAAGATAAAACTTTTTATCTGGGATAATAGACTTTGAGCTTTAAAGCAAAACAATATGGGGGAGTGATAATAACTCCAAAGGTAAAAAATCTGATACTATAAACCTGTTTTGGTTTTTTCTTTCCATGTCAACATTGTAAAACTGAGCCTACAGCTCTTTTAAAAAACGGGAGATGAAACCTAAAATAACAAGCTTTCAACTGGTCCAAACTGACCCATAATGCTAATAATAACCATTATTTAGTTAGAGAAGCTTTTTTTGGAAAATAGTAGACCAAATAAGATCACCTGCTAAAATCTCTATTTGAAAAATATAGATGAAAAATTAAAATTCTATATTTTTAAAACATTTTGATTTGATCAGTTTTCTCTGTTTATTAAAATTGTGTTTTTTTGGGCATAAATAGATTAGAATTGTATTTGTACAAATATATAGTTTTTACTTTCAGTGTCACACGGGGTTCAAGTTGATCCGTGACGTGTCCACGCCACCTGATCACGCGGCTCCGTGCGCGTGCACTGCCCTTCATAAACAGCGCGAGCGTCTGCTCTCGTGAAGGAAGGCGACAGCTGGCTGCGCGCGCGCTGCGTTTTGATGGAACAGCAGACGCAAAAGAGGCGGCGCAGGAGGCGCCTGGTCGTGGTCGTGGTGGTGCTGATGGTCATTGTTCTGGCTCTGGGACTGGGACTGGGACTGACCCACGGCAGAAGTTCTGGAGGAATAAAAGACACTTTCATGAAAAGATGCCAAAAGTTCAACGAGTAAGTGTTGCAAGCTTCTGTGCAGTCAGTTTGGGTTTTAATACGTTTTGAAATAAATCTGTTCAATCATTGACAGTCTAGTCTGTCTGTGTGATCCAGTTTATAATCCACACATATTGATTAGATAAGACTTTATTGATTCCTACGATGGGGAAATCAGTTTGTCTGCAGCAGTATAGTGTCATTCAAACTGTGCAACTATATAAAAGAACAGAAGAACATCTTTAAGTTACACGACAATTAAGTTAAATAAAAATAAAATACACACCAAAACAGCAACAAATTAAAACACTGTGTGGGTCCATAGGGTGTCACTGTAGTACAGTGTTGTACAGTCTGAAGGACCTGGTATTCTCCTTCTTGCACTGTGGGTGTAACAGGTTTTTGCTGAAGGAGCTGGTTAGAGCCTCTGCAGTTTGGTGCTGAGGAGTGGGAGGGGGTATCCATGATTGATGTTAGCTTAGCCAACATCCTCCTGGCCGCCACCTCCTGGATAGTCTGCAGTGTGCAGCCCAGGACAGAGCCGGCCTTCTTAGTTAGTTTGTGAAGTCATAGTCTCAGAGGTCCTTTTTAAAGCACAGAGAGCACCATGAAGCCGGATTTGGATCCGAAAAGATTTCCCGAGCTTTAAACATCCCAAGGAGCACTGTCTAAGCAGTAATATTGAAATGGAAGGAGTGTCAGACCACTGTAAATCTACAAAGACGTTGTAGTCTTTGTAGTGTCAAACTTTTAGCTTAAAGATAAAAAGTCTTGATAAAAAGTTTCGTTTACAAGCCACCTGGGACAAACGGAAGAAGGAGCTCTGGTCAGATGAAACCTAGATCCAACTTTTTGGCAACAATGCAAAACATACTGTACTGTACTGTACTGTACTGTACTGCCCCCTGCCTAGCACACATCTCCATAAAGGACTACTGAGGCACCACAGTGTCACAGAAAGTCCTGAGCAGCTGTCTGCACTCACCAAAAGACCTCAGTGTCCTCAGCAGGTGAAGGCGACTCTGGCCCTTCTTATACATACCTGTTGTTAAGACCAGTCCAGTTAGTTCTAAAGGTGTATGGAAGCATTTCTGTTGCATAATTAAAAATAAAAGTCCATACCAGAAATGCATTTGTTATTGTCACAATAAAGCTCCATTGGTTGACTCAATGAACGCAGCATTTGCCAGAGAACTTATTGAAAATGAAAGGTCAAATACCATTTTCTTTATCATTTTAATTAAGTGACAGAATGAGCGGTGTTGAAGGAGAAAAAGAGGTTTGGCTGAACTCCTGCCACTCTGCAGAAACTATGTCCTAGAAAAAGACACAGGTTTTTTTATTTTTTATTTTGTCCAAAAACAGCATAATGAAAAGATCACTGGGAACGCTTTGACGATAGATAAAAAATGATGCGAGTGGGTGTTTCTGCGTAGGTTTAAATTCGCTTTAGAGCAGAGAATATCCGCTTGACAGACGCAGCGGACGGACAGTGGCAAAAACACAAATCTGTACAGCTGCTTCATGCTTCACTCAGATTTTTCTGATAAGGAAATCAAGGAGTTCAGTGGGAGATTTTCCTCAAAATCCTCCGTGGAGTAGATTACTGTCAGTCTGTTTTTAACTGAGATGGATCAAAAGTGCTCTGTGTCAAGCTGCAAAAGGCTGCACCTGTCTTCCTGAAACTTCTGTCCAATTAGAAGGTCTGATTACTGTGACGTTGCCTAAGCCTGCTAGAAGGCCCTGCTGACACCAACTCAAAATCTGATTGGTTGAAAGAAATGAATGACCGACATTGATTTCGCATTAGAGGGCCTTCAGAAGTCATAGTGAAGGCCCCTACCCTGCCTGGCAACAAAGGTAAACTTAAATGCGATTGGTTAAATGCTCCAATATAAAATTACGTGTCTGTCTGGGAGCAGCATAACCATCATAAACACAATAAAAGGGAATGGACAGACCATCTGGAATGATTTCCTGAGTATGCATGGACAAAATATAATTAACACATGATTCAGATAGTTTTTTAGGCCTTCAGAGAAGGCCATGAAGGCCCTGATGGCAAACAGCAGCAAAAGAAGAAGAAGCCCCTCCCTGCTAGTCCAGTGTGAACACCATATGCTAAATGCACGTTCAGGAACACTTGGTTAACGCGCACGCGCTCAGTGTGAACCTAACTTTAGAAATAACATCCATAACAGTGACAACTGACTCACCTTAAATGCTGTTTTTTTGTTTTGTTTTGCAGTTTGAACTGCCAGAAAGTGTGGGATGCATTTCAGCAAGCCTATGTCAACCGAGACCCCTGCGATGTTCCCACGGACGCCTACGACCCTTTCATCGAGGCTCTGTCCTTCAAACCTCAATGCAACAGAGTAAACAGCCACACTGCGTTTGTCTGAGCCTGTGTCACAGTGAGGCAGTCAAATCTCTGTTTTGGTATTAGGTGCTGCTGTGGAGCAAAACGAATGAAGTGGCCCACTCCTTTACCCAGAAACGAGACTGCCTTGTGACCTTGGAGGACACGCCGTTGGGGGCCATGGTGGACGGCCTGACCTGGTGCGGGAAGCAGGGCAGCGACGGTGAGACCTGAACAGTTCCAGTTTTTTTTTTTAAATTTCTTTTCATTGGAAATGTGTTTAACAATAAACCAGACGAACTAGTTTGTAAAAGTCACATTTAATGAGCAGTTCAGCCAAACTTTAGGGAAACTTATCAAAACAACCGGATACCTGTTGTTGCTCTGACAGGTATTAGAGCAACAGCCTTAGACCTGTCAGTTTATTAAAACATCCGTTCTCAGGAAGTTTTTGTGCGCGCCTCTTGTTTTTAGAGCATATTATAAACGGTAACAATAGTTTAAAATAAGCAACAGGAGCATCTTTCACACAGTTATGGGTGTAACGCTCTGCAAACAGTCATCCCAATCCGACGAAGACCTTTTTTTGTTCCTTTTTTATCCAATAGTTTTTCAAAGCTCTTACCTTATTTTGCTTTCAAAGAGCCTGTTATCTCTTAAATGTATCATGAGATGTTTTTACTTTTACAAACTCTACATAATTAAAAGACAGCTTTAACATTTGTTGAATACAATATTGTAAATTTATGGTTTGTTGCCTCACTGGAGAAAGAGAATTTCTTTTTTTTTTCAGATTAAAGTCCAAAAATCCTTGTGTTATGATGGCGCAGATGCCATTTCTCCACCTTAAACAACATGAATTGATATTTTACGGCACCAGTGGGTTCCGTGACGTAAAAACCAGAGCAGTAGTGACCCACAATCAGAATAAACTCTTTACATGCACCACGATCGGATCAACAATCAGCATGACCCACCTGATCATAAAATATACTAAATAACGAGATTTAAAATGCAAATCTGATCACTGATTGGGTTCCGACGTCCATAAAGTCTGAAACTACTGATTTATGATCCAGATGAAGACATTCCTAGTTTTTAGCATCTGATTAGCGTCTTTTCAATATAGTTGAAGGTTCAAATGCCTCTAAATAGGATGTAAAGTAGCTCCATAACTTGTGGGTCACCTCTGGATTGTGTTCTTTCATGCGGTGTGATCACGGGAGGCCGTTTCTCTTTACGCTAAGAAGCTTGGCCTGAATCCTGACAACTGTTTTTTTTTTTTTTTTTTTTTTTTTTTTTTTTTTTTTTTTGCTGCGACAGAAACTTTCACCTCCGGCTGCCCGGGATACTCGGCCTGCGACAACAACACCGTGCGCTCTTTTTGGAAGCGAGCTTCAGCTGCTGTGAGTAAAAAATAGACTTTTTTTCCCAACAGCGATGAAGAGGAGAGAACAAAATAAGGATGTACTGCCTGGTTCTTCATCAATGAGGCTTTGTGTCCGTGTCCTTGGAGCCTCGTTGCTCTGCATTCTCCTGAGCTGCAGCCCACACTGTCCAAGAGGCCCCGCTCTGGTTTAGAGGGACAGGGCTGCAAGGTTTTTCTTGTATTTCATTCAGTTTTATTAACGTTCTAAAGATAATTTCCCTCAAACCTGCATTAAAATGCTGTTTGGTTTAGTTTTAGTCACATCCTAAATTACATCTCAACACATTCTCCTAAACCTTAAGAAAATATCCTCATAAATGAAAGAATAAACTACCTACAATACTAAAACATGCAATAGGTGATTACTGAATCAGAAAAATAAATAAGTTAAATTCGTTTTTTACCATTATTTTGTGGCTTCTTCAAGAACATTCTGTTTCGGGCATAAAGCAGAATTTTTGTAACTTTGTTGGACATTTTTTTTACCCAAACAAACAATTTATAGAACAAATATAAATGCTTAATTTAAAAATAGATATACAAATGATGTATGGTTTGGCATCATCACGATAGTTCAGTTGTTTTCTTTAAAAATGTCTAAAATCCAAACACATATTAATAAAATAGTTTTTTTTTCATTATCACAAAATACCACTAGATGGCAGCACAGGTTTTTCATACAAACATTTAATATTTAATCTGACTTTTTATTTTTATTTTAGTTTCCTGAATTCCTTTTTTCCCTCCAATTTTACCAAACATTTCATTTGCCTTTCTATATAATCTAATATCTAATAGCTGCAAAATAATTAATATAAAATATTGTTGATCAATACAGGCTGAACAAATGTAAACATAAAAAGGACTTTTATCTTTTTTTTTTTTTTAGTTCAGCTGAATATATGGAGGAATAGTTGAAAAGGTGCTTTTAAAACTCACACAGGCTTGAAAATGGAAGTTAACCTGATAAAGTGTTAGCATGAATCATAAATGACTTGTCATCCACATAGATCCAGAACCAAAAGAAGAGTATTATGAAGAAACATAACTGTGCCCCAAAAAAAACTTTGAAACTTTTCTAAAGTTCCTAAAGTTTCTCACTTTCTTCCTACAAGCTCAATTTCTTGTAAAAGACCGGATATGAGTTGGCGTAATTACGCTCCACTTGGTAACCCTGGGTTAATGCACGTGCACGGCGAGTACATAAAGACATTCTCAATGGATCGCCGATTTACGGAGTTACCATGGAAACGCGTGGAGAAAAAAGAGAGTGCTATACTTCAGTGAGACGGAGTCTGAGATTTGAATGACGGCGTATGAAGATTATACTCCCATTAACAAAGTAATACGGCTGCATCATCAGAAAAAGAAAGAGTTTCTGCGGCACGGACAAAGTAAACGCTGATCTTACTTCCATTTTCCTTGTGACGCATATACAGTGAGGTCAATAAGTATTTGATCACCCTGTGATTTAGCAATTTCTCCCACTTAGAAAACATGGAGGGGTCTAAAATGTTCATCATAGGTGCATTTCCACAGTGAGAGACAGAATCTGAAGAAACATTCAGAAATCACGTTGTACGATTTTTTAAAACAATTTATTTGTATATTACTGTGACAAATAAGTATTTGATAACTTGATTATCAGACAGATTTCTGACCAGCAAAGACCTGCTGTTCTGCTTTTAAATAGTCCAACTCCACTCTCTTCATGATTCTAAATGAGTGGCACCTGTTTGAGGGGGTTAACTTGCATAAAGGCACCTGTGCCCCCCACAATCAGTCAGAAGTCTAACTACCAACATGGGCAAAACCAAAGAACTGTCAAAAGACACAAAAGATAAAATTGTAGACCTTCACAAAGCTGAAAGTGGCTACTGGGCAATTGCCGAGCATCTTGGTGAGAAAAGAATAACTGTTGGAGCAATTGTCAGAAAATGGAAGAGGCTAATGATGACTGTCAATGTCCCTGGGACTGGGGCCCCTCGCTAGATCTCACATCTCGTGGGGTATCGATGATGCTAAGGAAGGTGAAGAATCAGTCCAGGAGGAGCTGGTCAATGACCTGAAGAGAGCTGGGACCACCGTTTCCAAGGCTACTATAAGTAATACATTAAAACGTCATGGTTTAAAATCATGTATCACACGGAAGGTTCCCCTGCTGAAGTCAGCCCATGTCAAGGCCTCTCTGAAGTTTGCCAATGACCATCTAGATGATCCAGAGGAGTCATGGGAGAAAGTCTTGTGGTCAGATGAGACCAAAATAGAACTTTTTGGTCTCAACTCCATTCAGCGTGTTTGGAGAAGGAAGAAGGAGGAGCATCACCCAAAGAACACCATACCTACAGTAAAGCACGGGGGTGGAAGCATCATGCTCTGGGGATGTTTTTCTGCACAGGGGACAGGACGACTGCACTGTATTAAGGAGAGGATAAACGGGGCTCTGTATTGTGAGATATTGTGCAGAAACCTCCTTACCTCAGTCAGAGCGTTGAAGATGGGTCGTGGCTGGGTCTTCCAGCATGACAATGACCCGAAGCACACAGCCAAGAAAACCAAGGAGTGGCTCCGTAAGAAGCATATCAAGGTTCTGGAGTGGCCTAGCCAGTCTCCAGACCTAAATCCAATAGAGAATCTTTGGAGAGAGCTGAAACTCTGTGTTGCTCAGCGACAGCCCTGAACCCTGACAGATCTAGAGAAGTTCTGTATGGAGGAGTGGGCCACAATCCCTGCTGCAGTGTGTAGAAACCTAGTGAAGAACTACAGGAACCGTTTGACCTCTGGAATTGTCAACAAAGGCTTCTGTACCAAATATTAAAGTTGTTTAACTCAAGTGATCAAATACTTATTTGTCACAGTAATATACAAATAAATTGTTTTTAAAAATCGTACAACGTGATTTCTGAATATTTTTTCAGATTCTGTCTCTCACTGTGGAAATGCATCTATGATGAACATTTTAGACCCCTCCATGTTTTTTCAGTGGGAGAACTTGCTGAATCACAGGGTGATCAAATACTTATTCACCTTACTGTATATATAACTTATCCAATTTTGCCAACTTAAATGAATTACTTGTATTGGTAACAAGTAATTGAGTTCAATTTTTTCAACCTAATTTCTTACGTCTATAAAACTTAATTAGTGTTTATACAACTCAAATTTACATATTTATCTAACTAAATGTCATATTACTCCAATTCAATTAAATCTTTTTCCATCTTAAGTTATTGTACTTCTTGAACTGTCATATGTCTAAGTTTGAGCTGGCAGATATACTCATTTTTATCACAATAAAAAAAAGAAACATACAACATACACATGGCGGGCAATCATTTACCAATTCTCCAACATTGTCAATTCATCACCTGGTAATTGGGGTGCTATATAAACTCATCATCCTCTCCCTTCCGTCTCACTCATGGTGCAGAGACTTAAGCATAGTAGCAGTGGTGGTTCTACCCTGAATTACTCCCCGGGCGAGACCCTCCCCAGGCGCCCCCCCCCCTCATAGAGTCACTTTGTCCATGTCAACTGACATGTTTTATTGTCATTGAAACTAAGAAATTGATTGAAAAAAAATACATTTATCAGAATTCTGCACTGCATTATAACAGTTATCAGAACATACAAAATAAAAGACCATAAGCATTGCAAAAATACAGTTAGGTAGGAGAATATTTAATCAAACACAATAAAATAAATATTATAAAGCACAAATCTTTTATCACACAAATAACACACTAAAATAAATATAACTGCAGCACCAATACACTAAGAACAGAAAACACATAACTAAAACCTAACCTTTCTAGTCTTCCTTGATGCAAACTCTTCAATAACATCATCACATGAAATCTGCCCCCCCCAAATGATTGATACTAACAACAGAGGGTTAGTGAGTCGCTTGTGAGACATCGGTGACCTCAGGTATGATTTGAACCACTGGAGTTTGGAAATTTAGGAAATTTAAATAGTCATGCTCTATATCAATCTCTACTTCAGAGAAGCTGAAGATCATGTTTGCTGTCTTCAGTCCTTTGTCTGGTACATTTTAGTGAAGATCTTTAAAACTACCTACAGATGTATGCAAATTCTTTTGACTTATATTATAACCCAACATTCATAAATAAATAAAAAATAAACTTCATACATGCAGGCTCAAAATTAACCCCTAAATCCCTAGTTAAAAAACATTGTGAAAACCTTTCGGCTGCCACAAATGATTATTACAGTAATAGCCAATCTGCAGTTATTTGCCCCATTAGCATGTTATGGCAGCAGCAGCAACAGCAGCAGCAACAGCAGCAGAACAGCAGCAGCAGCAGCACCTACCAAGACAGCTTATTTAACATTATGAACTAATATACAACAGCAAAACACAACAAACCTTTGTGTTACAGCAGAGCAGACAGACACATGAATCATAACTATATGTTACAAGTTAAGGCAGAGCAAAAGTTGAAGAAGAAAAAATCTTAAAAATGACGTTATTTGCAACATTTGGGCCTACTTCAGGTTTTGTCATCAACCAAAAAAAAGTTTTCCTCTGCAACGTTGTTGTTGCAGGGCAGGTAGCTTTAGAAAACGTGCATCTAGCTGTGAGGACAAACCCTTTTCTTTATCTCTTTTCTCCTCTTCTTTCCTTTCTTTAGGCACCAGATGACTTTGACCTTTTTTGTCCATATTTCAGATGTTTTTTGCTTTTAGCATAAATGTCCACACGAAGGCATCAAGTCCGTTGACTTAACCAACTGTCACCTTAGTGACAGCATTGTTTTGTGTTCTCATTTTTTATTTGAGCATTTCACACAAAAAGTAACCCAAAAAAGCATGATTTCTTATACCTTTATTAAAATTTAACTTAGAAAATGTCACAAACTTTTTAAAAAGTTTATAAAGTAGATCCCACCCCTCGCCCTTGTCCCCCACCTGGCCAATTCATTTGGAAGCGACTCACAGGTGAACTGACTCGCCGCAACCCCCCCTTCCCCCCTTTTTTCTTCACACTTTTCCAGCAGGAGCGCGTGCTGCTGCACCGAGGGGCGCCAATTCGCTACACGGCGGCGCTGTCGCAGTTTTTATTTTTATGTTTTCATCAGGCACTGAGCCGCGGCCCGCGACTGTCGCCCGCTCTTGAAGAAGATCCAGCCAGGTTTTTGCGCATGCGCAAACGCGGCGGTGATTCGAGCTCACCTCTCAGCTGGCACCCTTCACCCCGCGCCCCCTCCCTTCTCCTTCTGACACACATTTGAGTCTACTTCTCAAAGGGAATGGCATCCCATAATTCCTTGTGGTGCCGATCTAACAGCAGCACCAAAGTTACACCTCTTTAATTGAATTAATTTGAATAAAAGTAAAATAACTGTCTGAAAACTACGTGTTATTTTTAAGCTGACTTAAATAAACAAAATGATTTATCTTAACTGAAGCAAATAATGAAGTTAGATCAATGTAAAAAAGTTTATCTTTAAACATCCATATGTGGTCTTATCACCCTCTCACGGTGAAAAAGTATTATCTGAGCTTCTTCATCCACTAAATCATCTTCAAATGGACACGCCATGCTGCTGCACCTCTCTGAAAACAAACTAACCTTCAACTAAACCTGCTCCACACCAGGTTATGTTCAGAGCATGAGTTGCTATGGCAACTTGACATACCCTGAAAATCCTGATAGTTCCTCATATTTGGATTGGAGCACTCTCTCAAAAGATGAAGTGTCATTGTACTCTGTACATTCAGATACATTATTAAGTTCCATTTCTCTGCCTAGAGAAGCAATTACATGTAGAAATGGAAATTGTAAAAACCCTGCTCATGTCTCTGCTATATCCTCTCTGTATGAGAATATAACGAAAGCTTGCTTGATTCTAGTAGCTTCCTTCTTAAACCAAAAGCTAAGAAAAGGGGCAAACCAGGCTGGAGTTCTCATGTAACAGAATTTTTTTAAGAGCACGAGAAGCATCAAGGGAATGGGTTCTCGCTGGGAAGACCAAGGCATGGGCCAGTTTTTGAGCAAAAAAGGGTTACCAATGCAAGATATAAGTATGCAATACCGTTTTATTGTAAAACGACCAGGCAATGAGAGCTGACTCCATGGCTAGGAATCTATTTTGTCACAACAGTCGAAACTTCTGGAAAGAAGTGAAAATTAATACTGCTGGCATAAAAACAATTCCATGTGTGGTAGACGGGGTCTCTGGCACTGAAAATATTTTAGAGCTATGGCGACAACACCATAAGAATATTTAACTGTGTCCAGAGTGATATGTATGTTGCCAATGATGCTGATACCACTGGTATAATCACAACACATAATGTTCAACAAGCCATCTCCGGACTGTCTAATAACAAAGCTACTGGACTTGATGGGGTATCGTCTGAGCATGTGAAGTTTGCC